>BMAO01023871.1:600000-769064 GCA_019973975.1 Trichonephila clavata | reverse complement strand
TTCCCTGAGTAATAAGTATAGAAAATTTTAATTTTAGAAATAACATCTAGTAATTTTTGTATTATATATTAATATAAAGAAACTTGTTGAGCTCAAATACTGTATATATTGATAAATGGGCTTTCTATATTGAAAGGGAAAAATAATTCGAAAGTAATCGATAAATATTACTCGTAAACATAAAACAGTGGAAATTTGTTAATTATCTAAAGAGAAATCTGCGTATTAAAACCTACTTCTTACTTTTCATATCCTTTTAATTCTTTTACTTATGCATTAGGATAAAAAAAGGCGTCTGCTAGTCAATAAATCCCGATTTTCTGAAAGGATTGAAGATGGTTTTCAATCAATATAAATTCTGTTAGCTATAATACTGTGTTTCATAAAGCATTTTCAGCCTTCTGCTTAAAATTTTCTTAATGGTATAAAAATGGGTATTTTAAATTAAAATACGTTCTCAGTTATGAAAAGAAAATATATGGCTCCGTTCACGCGTTAGCTTTGTTTATTTTAAGTCATGCTTAGATTTTGAAACGAATTTCAAAGGAATGGAGTATCCTACATCATAGATTCCTTGAACTGAAATTCGAAGTTACGAGTACAATTAGAATGTGGATTATTTTCATGTGAAGATATATTCGAAAGAATTCCATTGTTAAGGATTCCGGAATAACTCTTTGCGTTACCGCAGTGATCTTCAAACTTTTTCAATTCATGGAACACTTAGAACTATAAATTTTTTCATGAACCTCATTCCATATACATATATACTGTGGCGGAATCTAAATAAGCCAGTAGCAGCCTCCGGACAGGAGTGATCACTTTTGTCTAGTGGTAAGTTACGCGCTTACGAATCGGAAGGTACTGAGTTCACAAACCTCCGATATTGGTGACCTCGGCTGAAAAGAAAACGCAAATCTTCTGATGTGTCATGGCGCCATCTACCTGCAAGAAGAGCAAGCAAAGTCGCCAGACTCACTTGGCGCAGCAAAAGTCGCCGGACCCGCTCGGCGCAGCAAAAGTCGTCGAACCCTCTCGACGCAGCAAAGTCGCCGGACCCACTCGGCGCAGCAAAGTCGTCAGACTCACTTGACGCAATAGTAGCAACTCCCACTCTCGCCATAACAACAAATATCTCATTCGTTCGCCTATTCACCGACTCACTGGTGGGGAGTACTGTGGCGGAATCTAAATAAGCCAGTAGCAGCCTCCGGACAGGAGTGATCACTTTTGTCTAGTGGTAAGTTACGCGCTTACGAATCGGAAGGTACTGAGTTCAAACTCCGATACATACTTAGAAGAATATATCTCAAAATAATATTTTAAGGTAGATCAGCATGTTATAGGTACTTTGTGTAAAAGCAATTAAAAAAGTAGTTGCATTTATTAAAATTTTTTTATCTACTTCTAATATAATTTAATTATCAATAATATTAATTTGTGATCCAAATGTCACCTACCCGTGAATTATATTTAGCAACTGGGATATGCGCTTGTTTTTTTTTTCCACACAAATTGTCTATGTCTATTGAAATTATTTGAGGTCGCATTTCATATTCTGTGTTTGATTTGTTTTTATACTTAGTTTCTGTAGCCATTCATGTTGAGAAGTATATTTCACTTAAACACAATACTCGGAATGTGTGTGTGTGGCATTAAAATGTTTATAGCTGTGTGAGAAATACTGCGTATTTTTCATGAATTTACAACATAAAATTTAGGAGCTGTTCTTGCTAAAATTTAGATTTTAACACCGAATCTTGTTGATATAAATTGTTTCCTCTCCTTCATTATAGGCGTGTTTTTTTTTTCCCTTCATAATTCCAAAATGGTGCATTTTCATTAGCAAATTTTGTTATGCAAGACACTGTGTTAATTAACGAGAATGAAATTATCTCGTGGAACCCAAAATAGTAAACTATAGAATATTCACAATCTAGTAGGAAGCATATATATAAAAATAAAACAATTTAATATTTTTTCATTATATTGTAACACAAAAGTGTTGAAAAATAAAGTTTATTATACATAAATAAAATTTCAGTTTTAATGAAGAGGGCGAGTTTCAGATACTTGTAATTATACAAACTTCATAGAAATAGTAATTTTGCATACATATTTATAAGTTTCTTTTCGATTTTTTTATTGTGACTCGTGGAACTCCTGGGTATGCCTTGTGGAACCCTAGGGTTCCGTGGAACACAGTTTGAAGACCACTGCGTTACCCGATGCATCGAAATCGTGGATTTTTTAGCGATTCGGGCAAGACTGATATAAAATCGTTTATTTTTTCAGTAAAGTTTATTGAAGAAGCCAACACTCTAAAATTTTAGAAATAGAATATATATATATATTATATATAGTTTTAAATTTTCTTTAGTTATAGTGTTACAATAATTTGTCATACTTGTCAAAGCATTACGAAGTAATCCTGTGTAAATATTTCCCCATTCTATATAAGGGGAAAAACGAATTACAAACTAGACTCGAATGTACATAAGAGAATCAAATTTAATTAAAATTTTCTTAGTGGTAATTATAGTTACCATTTTCGGTGTTGTAGGTAACGATAAGGATTTAACTTCGAACTAGTATGTAGAGAGAGCCAATGCGTTTCATAGCCAGTACAAGCTGACAGTGAAATGGTATCTCCATACTTCATTAAGAACAAAAAAGCGTTCTTCGGTTAATCTAAGTGGATTAAACAACAACAAAAAATGGGTAGAGGGAGTCATCGAGGGAATAAAATAAGTTGTGTCGACCTGTGGAAAGAGGGGGCCTCGAGTAAAGAAATTCTCTTTTCCCTAAACATGTTTTCCGAGGGCGAAAACTTGTTGAAAACATTTTGATGGTTATTGGACTCGGGGGCTCACACTTCCTGTAGCAGTAGGGGTCGCATTTCGGCTCCGTCAATAGAAAGCCGCCTCCTCTCTTCCGTACATTCCACATCTTTTCCGGCGGCAAGAAAAGAAAGAAGAAAGTTCCACCCCAAAAAGCGTCGAACTTTAAGTAATCCACGAGTGCTTCCTTGTGGACAGAGTCGAAACCAATCAAGTTAATGGAAGCGAAGCAAGAGCGTCACGAAATCAAGTCCGCAAATATTTGTTCTCCAGCCCAAGGACCTCATTAACGTGGCCGCCATTTTCCTTTTCGCCCACTTCATCACACGCACCTGTCTCAGGACTTGGTCACGTGGGACGGATACGGCGAGCTGATTGGCCAAGGGGGTAGCCGCGCGTACTGCATTCTGGGGAATTCACATTTTTTCCACGAGGCTCGCTTTTCTTATTTTCGTGAAACATTTTCCTTAGTTTCGGTCTCTCTCTTTTTTTATCTACTTTTTTTCTCCAGAACTTTTTCATCTAATCTTTTTCTTTCCCTTTTTTTCTTTTTTTTGAGGGAGCTTAAAAAACTTTGGACACTAAGTTAATCTTTCGCTTTTGTGATACACTTTTCTGTGTTTAAAAGAGATGGTATTAATTGAGATGAAAAGCTCATAACGATTATATCAAGCGGTAATGTGTGATACGGTTATTAAGTGTATAAGGCATACTATTGAAAAAAAGTTGTGGGTTTCCTCCTGTAGTTTTGATTGTATGATTTTGTAAAGAACCCAAAAGATGTTCTTGTAAAATTGTCCAGTTTCAACAATTATCATCAACACCTACTTTTTACGTAAAAAAATTTTTAAATTTTCTTTTATTTATAATTATTAATAGATTTAATACACTTAAAAAAATCAAGACACAAACGGGCAGATTTAATAAAGTTTTCTAATGGAAGCTAATAGGATCTCAAAATATAGTTTCTTTCAGAACAACGTAAATCTTTTATAAATCTATTAAGAATGAAATTACATTAACAGAATAAAATAAAATAACTATGATATTTTTTTGTGTATTGAATGATTTAATTTGAAAATCTATCAACCTTAAAATATTGTGCATGTTTAAGAAATCATTCAATATTTTATAGCATATTTACAAATTATTTCAACACGCACTCACTTTAAAGTTTATTTGTAGCAGAAAAAAACTCGCACACATTTCCAAAAATACGTTAACAGTGACGAGTATCTCGTACATTTTTTTGTGTACGAAAACTAATACAAGCTTTTCTCTGAATTTATGAATCAATTCTAATTTGGTCTTACGAATTTGTTTTTAATACATCGAATTTTATTGAAAAATTTGCTGACACTTCACGAAGAAAACAGAGTAAGAAAAAAATGAGAAACAATATTTAATAAATTTATTATTCTTTCAACAAATAATAGAAACAATAGCATTTGCAAAGTTAAGGCAAAGGTAAATTTTTTAAGTGTTGGGGGAAAAAAGGAGAAACGTTAAATTTTTGGAATAAGTGAAAAGCAAATAATATGAAAAATTTGTCCACATCTTAGCAATCAGTACAATAAAAAAATTAATAAGGAGTATCTAGGAGGTGTATAGTTCGTAAAATTCAAATGCTTTTTAATGCTTTTTCTACCTTGATCAACACTGCACTCAGTGGCGTACCGGAGAATATTAGGGCCCCTCCTTGCAAAGTCAGGTGTTGGGCCCCAAGTTGGATCTTACAAAGGATTTCAAAACCATATGAACTTGGCGTCAGTCAGATTTTGAGCCCTCTAGAAACCTGGGCCCCTTGCAATGCGGGAGTGTTCGTTACGCCACTGACTGCACTATGGGTATAAGTCTAATTCCTCATAATTTAAATAAGTCAAATGAGACGAGAATGACGTTCCCGAGTGGTCATAGTCCCGAATTCAAGACAGGTGTTGTTTTTGTCGAACTGTGGGTTCGAGTCTTGGTATCACTGAAGATCGTGGCTGCGGTAGCCTAGTGGTCAAGTTCACGGACTCGTGGCTGTCGTGTCATGAGTTCGAGCCTTGAGCCGCTGAAGAACCGCCGTGGAGAGGGGCTGATGCACGTTTAATCTGTCGGAGCTCAAACGTCCTCCCGTTGGTGGGGTGTGGAAGCTAGGAGAGAGGAGTGCCAGCTCAGGTTTCGTCCTCGTCACTTGACCATGGTTCAAAATTACGAGGTCCGTCACCAAAAGCCCTCTTGTAGATGAATTGGGTGACGTTAATATTCACTCACTCGCCAATGAAGAGCTGCCGTATAGAGAAACTGATGCTCATTAAATATGTCGAGGCTGGAAAATCACGTTTGTGGGAGTTTGGGATGCCAGCTCAGATGTCGTTCTCGTCACTTGACCAATATTCAAAATTACGACTTATAGTGACTTATACGACTTATATATTATCCGTGACTTATAGCTTAAGCGTAATTTCAAAGTGCGACATTAGTATACAATCAGTCGTGACAAGAACGACATCTTAGCGAAACACTTCTTTATTCTACGCATTGCAAAAGTGAATTTTTTTTCCAGTGAGTATTTTTCTTTTCAAAAAATTGTCTGAGATCATTATATTCTGAACAAAACAAAACAAAAAACAAATGCATTTGTTTCATAGTTTATTTATTGCAATTTTGTACTTTGTAATGGAGTAAAAATTGTCAGAAGAAACCGTTTAACATGATCGAAGTTTAACGTTGCATTACATGCAACAAGTGTTAAACTTCCAAAAACACTGTTTGATTGGTACAGTTATTTCTCTGAAAATAACAAACTTTAAATCCTGTATTTTACAAATTATGAAGCCTTGCTATTAATTTTAGGTATTATATAAAAGTGCATTTCTTTAAATGAATAAGATAAGAACAATGTAAATACATTATTAGATGCAAGTAATATTAACATTTGGTGTATCCACCCTTAGTTTTAAATAACAGCAGTAATTCTACTCAACATTCTAGCTTCTAATTTACAGCAGTCTTCGACCTTTAAGGGATTCCAAGCTTATTCAAGAGCTTTTTTTTTTAAAGAAACTCGGTGTAGCTCAAGCATTAAAAGATCTAACCCCACTGATGTTCAGTCGGGTTAACATATGGTGACTGTTGCGGCCAGTTTAAAACGTCAATAATATTATGAATAACTCATTGCATTCAGTTGTGAGATGCAGCATTCTTATTGAAATTTGATCCCATTCATGTTTGTGTCACCGAAAAACTTACTAAAAATCGTTCTGGGGTGGTCTTAAGAACTTTAATGAAGTTTGAGCTATTTATACGACCCTTACAAATAAACATTTTGCCAACACTACTAGGCATTATATATCCCAAGTATTGCCATCTTTTATGTTTCAAATAGTAGCTACGCACTCGATCTCTTATTCTTCTCCTGATTTTCTCATTCCCTTTTTCACATACTAGATTGCATCAGTATTCTAAGCGCCTACAAGTCAAGAAGAAAAAGTATATCTTTCGAAGAAACTAGATATTAACAAAAAATTACTGGGCATGTTTGAAAGTTAAATTCAGAGGGAAGTAGTGAAAAAAACCTACCTGAAAGTTTGATGCTCCAGAAAAAAGTATTTTTGACCACTTTTGCTCTGTAAAGTGCGTGGGCAACAAATCCCAATTTAATCTCACTTCCTTGGTTTCTTTTATTTGAGAGAACCGCTGCTCCTTTCTCCCCCCTGACTTTGCAATTGTTCGTACCAGCAGCTACGAGTTTTTATTACTCTAGAACTAACTGAACTCAACTTGTGTAGTACAGGTCTTTCGATTTCTTATTGTTCTTGGAATAAAAGTTCGAATTTTTTTTGCATTTCAATGTTACTTTTTTCTTCTCGTGCTACATTCAAATGTGAATTTGTTTCAAAAAAGCCTCACAAATTACTCTTATAGTGTCCACTGTGAACATTTAATTTTCTTGATTCTCCTTGCCTACTGAATATCAGACTTTCATAGGGTCGTTGAACACTAAGTTCCTTACTTTATGGCAGTTTTTGTAATTAATATTGATTTTCAAGAGGATCTATCAACTAGGACAACACAGCAATGAAACTTGGCCGAAACAAAGTATCTTCAAATGTTAGCAAAACTCGCGTTTTAATGGCAAAGAATAATTTTGTGAATTTAAATTATTTACAAAATACACACACGCAATGATTTAAAATGAAAATTCACAATCTTTTTTTGCGGGGAACTACTTGTACTTTTTCACTATTTATCTTTCAAGATACCTTAAAAATTTGCGGTGCCCTTAATATGCATACATATAATATACATGTTTATATCTCCCCAATAAGTAATAGCAAATAATTTTTATACGAAAACAAATGTAACCAATGTAAAAAAAAAAACATCTCAAGCTAGACTTTAAATGTAACGGTTTGATTGTGGCCGCGCTAACCTAGTGGTCAAGGTAACAGACTCGTGGCTGGCGAGTCATGAGTTCGAGCCGAGAACAGTGGCCACGGTAGCCGAGTGGTCTAGGCATCGGATCGTGGCTAGCATGTCATGAGTTCGATCCCAGTACCACTAAAGACCCGCTGTGTAGGGGAGCGATGCACGTAAAATCCGTCGAGAGCTCAAACGTCCTCCCATTGGTGTGGTGTGGTAGTTAGGAGAGGGGTGCTAGCTCACTTGACCATGGTTCAAAATTACGCGGACCGTCCCCAAAAGCCCTCGTGTAGCTGAACAGTGGGACTTTAATATTCACTCACTCACTCACTCGAGCCGAGAACAACTGAAGACCCGCCATGCATAAAAGGCCGATGCACGTTAAATATGTCGAGGAATAAACGTCCTCCCTTTGGAGTGTTTAAGGTAGGAGAGGGGGTGCGCGAGAGAGTTCAGGTGTCATCCTCGTAAATTGACCATGACTCAAAAGGACGAGGTCCGTCACCAATAGCCCTTGTGCAGCTTTAGAGAGTGCGACGTTAATATATACCCCCTCTCACTCCCTCTTAACTTTTTGATAAGTATTCTCGTTTTTATTGTTGAGGTTCAATGTCCTCCCGTTGCTGTGGTGTGATAGTTAGGAGAAAGAGGTGCCAGCCCAGGTGTCGTTCTTTTCTCTTGACCGAGGTGCAAAATTGAGGTCCGTCACCAATTTCACCTCGTGTTGCTTTATAGTGCTACGTTAACATAACTCACTCATTTTTTATACAACATATTATAACTTTTTCGTATTTATTTCTAATGAATATTAAACATTAAATATACTGAACGAATTTATGTACAAAGGGAATTGATTCTGTTTTAACATTTTGTATCATTGAGAATTTTCCACTGGAACTCGCTTTGGATTTCTTCGCCTTTTCTTACTAATATTTATTTTTTGTATAAATTAAATATTGAAGATACCATTTCTAATCACAGTAAATATCTTTACCTATGTAGGCCATTGTTTTATTCACAACCCATCGCACTTCTTCCCTTTTTCCTAGGATCCATTTTTGAGACACGATTGCTTGTTGAGTAGAATATTAGACTCGTAACCAAAAGAGAGCAAGTTCTAATCCAGAGGTTCCCAAACTTTTTTGCCTCATAGACCCTTTGACTGGTTTTTCAGTTTGTGGTAGACCCCTACTTACCTAATATTAAATTGTTGCAAATTCATCAACTTAAATGTATTTTTGACAGTTGGTATAGAGCTATTTCCTTTAAAAGAATTAAACTTTTAACTGTAGTGAAGTATAGTGTTTAAAGCTTAAGAAAACACATGTTTATTAATTTAATTAAAATTTAATTAATGCATAAAATAACTGAGCAACAAACAAATGCTTTTAGTGGGAGGGATGAATTTGGGGATGCAATAACTTATTTTCACCATTTGACATCAATCTTGTCAGGTTTAACCCAAAATATCTCCTCGGTTAATAGTGTCCAGTCTTTTCTTCTTTTTTGTTTTGGAGATTGGTAAGCGCACTGTAACTCCTTCTCAATCGGAAAAACAATTAAAAACTTTCTCAAGATATTCCATAATACGGAATAAATAACTGGTATATCTTTTTAAAGCCAAAATTATTGACATCCGTTTCTAAACTTTACTTTAAGATCTTTGTTAGTCCCTATTCCTAGTGCCTAATATTTGTAATTTGACATTTTTAAAAAAAAGGGACCATATGAATTCAGTGCCTACTGTGGTGTTACGATAGTCATAACATTCTCAAACCTAGTTTCAAAATCTAAAAAAAAAGGACATTTAAATGTTGAATGTAGATTAAAACGTCTTTTTCCTGGCAGATTGTCTGTGATAATTGAGAAATTGGGAAAATTTGTGATGTCCATTATTATACTCCTTTAGCTTAATTCTGGCAAGAAAGGATGAAATGCGGTCCTTGTTTTAATAACATTTATGTTGTCTTCTTGTAACTGCAAATTAACCTCATTCAATTTAGTAAAAAATCTGTTGAACTGGTAAGTCTGGTTTCCACTTGATTAAATTTTCTTTTAAAATTAATCACGATCTGGTTTAATGAGAGTCACTATCGTAGACCCCCATTTACACCTCATGGACCCCCAAATTATTTTTTCGCTGACGTGGACCCCTTGCAGGTCGTCATAGACCCCTGGGGGTCTATATAGACCATTTTGGGAATCACTGTTCTTCTCAATGACCTCTCTAAAGACTGTCATGTAGCGGGGTTAATGGGCATTAAAGGGGCTCAAAGTCCTCACGCTGGCATTGTGTAAAGGATAGTAGGAAGGAAAACTCAAGCTAGCAGGCCCTTTTCTAATAGTCCTTAAATGTTGCATCTAGATTTCTGGATAACTAATGTACTTCTAAGTTAATTTAGTTTTATTAGACTGTATTTTACTTTATTTTGTCACTGGGGTTTATATTTCCATAGAAGGCCTTTATGATTCTTTCTTCACGTGAACTGTACAAAAAATTTGTATTAGATATTATTTGTTAGTTAAAACTATGAGACCAAATATCTTTGAAATGAAACATGTAGTGTTTTGTTTTCTTGGGAAATTAAACATTACAAAATGTTAATATAGAGTTTTCCAATAAGTTTTATCCGATTTGAAAATTTTGAACAAATGTTAGAAATTGGAAAAAGGAATTACTGAAGTCTTATATATAGAGTATGTATAAATATAATTTATGTTTTGGGGGGAAAAGTATATTAAAGCCATGCGAATCTTTACCTCAAAAAGATGTTAATATCATTGATTATTATCTGTATTTTTTTCATTATAGGTATCGTTTCTGGCTATTTCATTCCATTACCTACGGTGGGTGAATAATTTTGAATGCTTTAAAAATAATGGTTTGATTATATTTTTTACTGTGGTTGAAAGCGCAAACTTCTGAGAGACCTTTAAGTAATGAATGAATGTTCATAGCACTGTTCACAGCTATTCTAGCCCGCTTTCTAAGTGGTCACCTTAAATCAATGTAATTTTCTGAAGGATCCAAGAGCTATGAAATGTGCATTAATTGTTCTTCTGAGCCGACCTCACCTGCTCACATCATCGAATGCCTAGGGCTCATCAAGCAGGATTTAGCTGACAATCCCTTGCTGGTGTTGAATTTTTTGAGAGTGTGCGACGTCATGGACTTGGTCTAGCACTGCTGGCCAATGGGGCGTGCAACAACAACATAAATGTTGAAGAATATTTACCGTGAACTCATATAATTTACCTATATAATATCACAAAAATTAAGAAATTCGCTTAGACAAAAAAAAGTGATTCTTCCACAAATCGCAAACATCAAAGGACAGGAAAAGCGCTCTTAACGACTGGCCTGAATATGAATCTCCTTTCGTCTTAGTCGTCTAACACGTACGCAGGTAGGCAGTTCGAATCACACTGGCCCAAACTATTCCAATGGTTTCTGAACTGCTTTCACCGAAAATGAAATAATTAAAATATATCAACACCGTGAAACATTTAACCATTTTATAAAAATAAAATAAACTATAATTTCTGTTAGATTTGTTGCTTCTAAATTTATTACTGGCATCACAATGATGTAGTTTAACGATATGTTGTGGCGGTATCTAAATAAGCCATTAACAGCCTCCGGACAGGACTGATCACTTTTGTGTAGTGGTATGTTACATGCTTACGGAATCGAAGGTCGCGGGTTCTATCCTCCGACATTGGTGATCATGGCAGAAAAGAAAAATGAAAACCTTCTGATGTGTCGGGGCACCATCTACCCACAAGAAGAGCAAGCAAAGTCGTCAGACTCACTTGATGCACCAATAACAACTCACACGCTCACCATCACAACAAATATCCCGTTCGTTCTCCTATCCACCGACTCACTGGAGGGAGAGTACTGCGGCGGTATCTAAATAAGCCAGTAACACACAGCCTCCGGACAGGAGTGATCACTTTTGTCTAGGGGTATGTAACGTTCTTACGGAACCGAAGGTCATGGGTTCTATCCTCCGACAATGTTATAACAAAAATATTCTTATTATTTGATATTAAGCTTAATATTTATTAACGTGTATTATATCAACGTGATTTCATTATACATATTTTACACGTTATTATAGACAATGGTTTATTTTTTAATAATAAGCTTTTTTTCATTTTGTAGATTAAGAATCGCAATGTTTTTGAATGCTTAAAACTGTCTAAATGTAATAAAAGACAGTGAACACAAAGATTTCTGGTAATTATCTCATACATGCACTCTTTTTCAAATACTTGAAACAATTTGAAAGATTATATAGCAGTTATAACTATACGAAATGTTTTTTGTACCTATTTTTATTGATACTCTATTTCAAAATTTGATAAAAAAAAAATTGTTCAAGAAATGTTGTACACAGAGGCGGATTAAGGTAGTTGGAGGCCCCTGGCGGTAAAAGGTTTGAGGCCCATGGGCTTAAGAGTCGAAAAACTAAAATAGTGAAAAGAGTCAATTACTTTAAATTCTCAAAATAAAATGTATTGCAAAAAAAAAACTCATCGGCTAAAGAAAAATCTTAACTGAAGAAAAAATTAAAAACCTTACTTATAAGAGCTTACAGTTTTGCTATACAGTTTGATTTCTCTTTGGCTAATTCATGAATTATTTTCACCATATCTATTTTGTCCAAAACATTTTATTCTGCATATATTATGGCCATGTTAACTTTCTCTTTTCTCCCATAGTACTTCTTAAATTATTTTTAAAACATTTTAAAACTAAAAAAAAAATCATTCACCTGATGCATTCGATATCGGTATTGTTAAAAGTTTTTCTACATTAGGATTTCTTTTACATCTCGATAAATTTCTAGCGGGGTTTTCATTGTATCTTTGTTTTCTTTTCATTTCTTGTTCAAAGGTAGCGGGGTTGATTTGTCACTGGCATTAACGTTCATCAAGCTTGGGGCCCCTACCAGCGCTGGGGGCCCCTGGAGGCCGCCAGGTCGGACACCCGCTTAATCCGCCACTGGTTGTACATTTGAAAAATTAATAACTTGTTCAGAGTATTGTGCTTTAAATTAAATAATATGGGCCCTTAAAAAGAACTAGAGATCGTTAAAACAAGATGTAAATCATATGAAAAGTACAAACTTTAATACATTTTCTTACCTCTTGAAATATGATATTTTCAGGTTCATATCTTGAATTTACTCAACGTTTTTTTTAAAAAATGCTCTTTTATTTTATTTATGGAAATGCATAGAACTGCAAGAATTTTTATGCCGAAAAAGGTTGATGCAAGATATTCAAAATACGGGAAATGCTTAGAATAGCCATAATTTATTGTTGTGAAATCGGAGAAATACATGACAAGAAAATGCAACTTATCTATAGTATTTTTTTGAAAAAATTACCTATCAACAATTTTTGTGTATTTTGTATTAAATAGTATAATTTATGCAAATTACTAACATTTTCTTAGTACTAACTGTGTGTGTTATAACAGTATTAACTCTTTCATTAGTTAAACCTTTGTTACTTCTAAGACCTCATTGGATTCTTCAATAGGATTACAAATAACATAAGCGGCTCTCCTGAGAAAAATAAAATTTTGCGCATGCGTATTATTCCTATTGAATTATAGTTATAGAGTGAGTACGTGTTTTTTAACATCGTACTATAAAGCAACACGAGGGCTATTAGCGATGGACCTCGTAATTTTGAACATCGGTCAAGTGACGAGGACGATACCTGAACCGGCACCTTCTCTCCAAACATTGCCATCGTTTGAAAGCAATGATTGCGAGGTCTGTTTTAATAGCCCTCGCATAACTCTGGAGCATATGATCTAAATACCTTTTTCTAGGCTGTCGTGATAGCCAAGTAGTCTTCGCCACGAACAGGTCACATCTACTTCTATCGAATATGAGTTCAAGTCCTGAACCACTTAAGACCCCTAATGCACGTTACAGCTATTGAGATTAAAAGTTCTTACGTTGGTGGGATGTGTAAATTTTCAGAGTGAGGTGTCAACTTTAATGCTAACCTCGTCATTTGACCATAGTTCAAAATTTCGAGGTCCATCACCAATAGCCCTCGTGTTTCTTCACTATGTAAAGTAAATTAAAATCAATTTGCAAGGGAAGGGGGGGGGGTCATTTGACAGTAATTCAAAACTTCTAGGTATAATGGGTGTAATTAGCGAATTTTCCTGTCCAGCTGAATTTTATTAATTGAAGTGGCATAACGTACACCTCCGCAACCCCTGCATCGTGGGAGGGGGACAGGGTTCCAGGACGCCCAAAATCTGACTGATGCCAAGTACGTATCCTTTATGTGGCCGTGGTAGCCTAGTGGTCAAAGTATCGGACTCGTGGCAGGCTTGTCATGAGTTCAAACTTAGTACCACTGAAGACCCGCCGTGTAGGGGAGCGATGCACGTTAAATCTATCGAGAGCTCAAACGTCCTACCGTTGGTGTGGTGTGGTAATTAGGAGAGGGGTGCCAGCTCAAGTGTCGTCCACGTCACTTGGCCATGGTTCAAAATGACGCGGTTCGTCGCCAAAAGCCTTCGAGTAGCTGAGCAGGGCAATGTTAATATTCCCTCACTTACTGCGAAGCTTTATTTTTCAATTCCTACTATTAGTTCACTCTCTCCCTTATAAAAATATATATCTTGTTCAAATTTTTAATTGTTAAAAAATACTTTTTATTCATCCATTCAAGTTCAAATGCATTTTTTAAAACTTGTAATGGATGACACTTGATGTTAATGAGGTTTTTTCAAATATTAATTTATTAGTTAAATTTAAAAAATGAATAAATAGTAACAAACAAAAATAATAGTCCAACACAATACATAGAAAGGAAAATGGAAAATTGCAAAGAAAATTGTTTTTATTTTGTCATATAATATTGTGATTCTGTCACATATGTATATACATATTTAATAAAAAGTAACTAAAATAAAATTTTTCCTTGTTAACCTAAGCAGGAATTGACTTAATTTTTTTTATATTGCGAGTTTTGATTTATAAAGCATAATAAAATCGTAATATGTGCCAATCTCTTAAATACTAGGGAAGCATGCACATTTTAAAATACAAAACTTGACTTTTCTTTCTATTGTAATGTCTACTAAAATTTTGTTATTACCGCAAAGAAAAGTTTATTTTGCTAACCGTGCAACTTTAGGTACCTCATACAAAAAGCTTAACCTTTTCTGCAAAAAGCCCACTTCCCTCTGGCGATAAATCGGAAACCGATTTAAAAATATTGTACTCAACCTAAAATAAACAAAATCTACCATTGGTAAGCCGATGATGGGGACCCAAATCTTTTGACGAAGCATCCGGTAATGAAATTCAAGGAAAAGGGGAAAGCATATAGGTGAGTCGGGAATCATCCTCTTTTCCATAGTTTGATAAAAGCCCAACAAGTGGAACTTTAAAAGCCCTTGGAGATGCAGGAGTTTTTCTAAGTGAGCGGTAATCTTTGGTCACTTTAGGAATTGAAGACTTTTTGCTGGGACCCCACACGAAGCAAGTGGAAGAGGGCGATGCATCTCTACCTTGACGATCTCTCCAAGAGATTCTTCAGGTTCGGTGCTTACAAGTCTCCTGAAAAGAACAGGCTATAAGGTCGAAGTTCAAGACAATGAGGGAAGATGTGGGATTGAAAAAATATGCTACTTACGGTAGAATAATCGAATAGTAAAAGAGGCAAACTTACCTTGATTGAGTTACTGTGAGAAAGTGGGAGAAATCGGAATAAGTTCTAATTTATCACGAGTGGATCTTTATTTTTGTGTGTGTTGTGAAAAGAAAGGAAGTTCCTACCGTTATTTCTTGATATTTAAATTTTTATGCGTTAATTTGGAACAGTGGTCTTCAAACTGTTCCACGAGACACAATAAAAAAAATCAAAAAGAAACTTATAAATGTGTATACAAAATGGATTCACTTTCTCTAAAATGATTGTATATCCTCACAAGAATTTAAAGTTCATCCCTGTCATTAAGAAACTAAAAATTTTTTCATACTAATTAACTTTTTTTGTAATACTTTTTAACTTTTATTATAATATGATAAAATAATATTTTAAAACGTTTTATCTTATATATATATATTACAAAAATATACAAAAAATAGTTATATACCTAAGATAACTATAGTCATGATAGAATATATTTAGCCACAGTAATACTAGGGCAAACTCCTTGCCTTAGAAACCAGGAATGCAGGTTTAAACAATGTTTTTCGGCCAGCCAAAATTCACCTGAATTTGCCAATACTCTGGGCCATAGGGAACGCAAGAAATTTCTAGAGAAGAGAGTTTAACTATTATTATAAATAAAACCATAATCTATTAATGTAAAACGATAATATTATAGCCTGTAATAATTACTAAAATATTTTAAAATCAAAGTTAAAACTATTAGATAAAGACCACGTGATTACTACAACACATAATCCCGGGCTATGGACAACAACAGCAACGCATAAAATTATTAAGTTTTGATATATATATATATATATATTATTTAATAGATTGTATATATTTTATTGCCACTATCCTCAGTTTCACGAGATAATTTTATACTCATCAGTACAATGTCTTGTTAAACTAAATGGCTTTCTAATGGAAAATGCATCTTTTTATATTTATGAAAAACACCTACAACATATCAACAGATTCGATTTTAAAAATTTAAATTCAAGCAAGAACAGATCCTAAATTTTATGTTGCAATTTCATGCAAAATTTACAGTATTTCTCATACAGCTATAGACATTTTAATGTCATTCAAAACGATGCGAATTTGTGAAAAATACTTCTCAATGTGAGAAGCTACAAAAACAAAGTGTAAAAACGGATGAAACTCAGATTTAATGCGATTGCAGTTATTCTCAATAGACCTAGACTTGGGTGAGTAAATATTAATGTCGCACTGTTCAGCTATACAAGGGGGCTTCTGGCGACGGACTTGTAATTTTGAACTATGGTCAAGCATCGAGGATGACACCCTGCTCTCTTAACTACCACACCAACGGGAGGACGTTTGAGCTCTCAACAGATTTAGCGTACATCTCTCCCCTATACGGCGCGTCTTTAGTGGTACTGGGCTCGAACTCATGACATGCCAGCCACGATCCGATACCTTGACCATTAGGCTACCGTGACCGACCTAGACTTGGACAGTTTGTGTGAAAAAATGCAAGCACATATCCCAGTTACTAAGCATAATGCATGGGTAGGTGACACTTGGAACACAGATTAATATTATTAGTGGGTAAATTATACTAAAAAATTAGATAAGAATTTTTTAATAATAAATACAATACTCTTTTTAGTTGCCTTTACATTGATCTATTGTTGATCTACTTTAAATATTATTTTAAGATATATTCTTTTAATTGTGTGTGTGGAATTAGAGGTCAGGAAAATACTTTCAAGTTCTAGGGATTCCCGAACACGCCTTCTAGTTCTAGGGGTTCCGTGAGTTGAAAATGCTTGAAGACCACTGATTTCGAAGAAAGTCGCCAGATTACGTTTCTTTAACAAAGAAATCCCTCATGCATATTGAATATAGAATCATAATACATTTCCTGATTATTGGTACACTTAGCTTTCAATCTGTTTTATGTGTTATTGTTTCAAATGATATGAATAGCTTTCATTATCTCTATATTAAGATAGTGAAATGAATCAAGATAGGGAATTTTCATGCTAAAGATCTAAAGACCTCGTAATACTCCCCTCATTTGAGCTCGAATGCTCGCATCTGAGTGATCAGCAATTTACTCAATTTTAAAATTGTCGGATTTATATATTAATCGTCATAAAACTTTCATTATTCTCTAGTTCTTGACATTCTTTTCTTTTTTTTCCTGCTTTATTTATGCTCTTGTAAATGTTTATGTGCACGTGTTATTAATAGAAGTTGCACATTTTTTAATAACCATTTAAAAAAAGAACAATAATATAAACTTTAAAAGGTGTACTCCTAAGTTTTTACGTAAAGCTCTAAATCGTATAATTAAAAGAAATTATATAAAATGACAGTTCCCGAGTTATACAAAAATCATTCAAAATGTACTAAAAGCATTTCATTTCTTTAACTTCGTAAATTAAGGGGGGGGGCCTCCTTGAGAGGTAAAATAGACTCTTCCAATTGAGAAAACACAGATTAACAAAAATTCATAAAATTGGGCAAGTTTCAACTGAAAAAATTCATGATACTAAAAATTTTATACTGAGTATAAAGTCGTCGTATTCAAAATTAAATTCGTGAAATAATCACAAAAATAGGTGTAGATCGCGGAGAAAATATAGTGGAAACTGAGAAAACTTTAAACACCCTCTCGAATGTTTTCAAAAGCACTAAGTAGAAGATCAATTCTTTCTCCATAGTTGTTTCAACTCTTTGTGTATACATAAACAAATTTGTTAGTGAATAAAGCTTCACACACACACATTGAAAGAAACAGAATTAATAATACATAAGTCACTATCTTGAAACATTTCTACTTTTAGATTTAAAACCTGATTTATATTTATTTTTTTAAAAGAGAATTATTTTTCAAATTTATAAATATTTTCTATTAAAAAAGCAAATCTTTCCCAGAATCTTTTACAGAGATAGTGCTTAAGCACTTCTGTTCCATGGAGTTATTTTGTATGCCAAGCTAAGGCATCGGATCTTATTCTCATATGAACTTTTCTTTCTACATTCGTATAAGATACATGTATTCATAAAACAAAATCATTGAGGTAAATCCAGTTAGAGTTATAACGTAAAGAAACAAACAAAATAGTTGCCAAAGACTTTTATCGCTCTCTCCCTCTAAACATTAAATGCAGAAATAAGCTAATATCTCTCTTAAATAAGTAGCTCTAAAATCTGCTTTTCAATGAATCCCTTGGGCTGATACACGTTTAATATAACCTCTGAAAATAAAGTTCCGTGAATGAAGTCAGAATGGCCGATCTGGTAACACTGCCGAAACAAAGCGTTGCACATGCGTATCGACAGGTGTTGACCATCTGCCTCCACCATTGTTCAGTTGAAACTCATTTGTGTTTCGTGTAAGACTTGTTTTACTAAGTTTTTGCTTGTTTGGAACGTTAGTTCTTAACTGAGAACAAGAAAATGAACGAACAAAAGATCAATTTAAAGTTTTAAGTTTAAAAGACACCAAAAGAAAGTTATTCGATGCTGGTACGTGTTTATGAAGATCAAGTGTGAGTCCATGAAGTGTATGTATGAATGCTTCACCCGTTTTCAAAAAGGCCGGGAAAGTGTTTCTGACAACCCCCGTAATCGAAGACCGGCGACCTCCATCAGAAACAAAAACATTGAGAAAGTGAGGAAATTAATCACTAAAAATCGTCAGTTAACTGTGCGTATGATAGTTGATGAGCTGCAGATTAACCGTAAATCTGTGAGACAAACTGTTACCCAGAATTTAGGAATAGAAAAACGTATTATCAATACTGACAATATTCCTAACAAACAACGAAACATGACGAGGCTTTTGAACTCCATCCCAAAAGAAGACTTCTTGATAAGTGTCCAGGACAGATCTCAGCAGTGCATAGTTATGGAAGGTGACCATTTCGAAGGATAGTAAGGTAATTGTCGTTAATATGTCATCTACGTAAATGTTACAGGACTATTCACCGAACTTTATTGTCAGAGGTTGTATATCAAAGATCAAAGTTCTAATGTTGGTGGAAGTGCCGCGTTGAAGAGTGGGGCTTAGCTCGGGTGCCGTTTTTGTCACTTGACTGGGGTTCAAATTTACAAGGTCTGCTGTCCATGCATGTCCATTGCATATAGTTTTAAAGTACAATGTTATTAAAATAATGAATAAATCATGGTAGCCATTGAATTGTACCCTTTGATTGTGCATGTACTTCTTAGTCGTGACTAAAGTTATAATGTACGCTAAAAATGAGATATTTCTGAAGGATGATTATCAAATTTTTTCTAATGTTCCGAGTTAAAAGCTTTCCTGTGGTTAAAAAAAAGAAAAGAAAAAAAACTTAAGCAAGTATTGTCAACTGGCTCCCCCCCCCCCTTTCTGTAACTAAATTGAGTTTTAGGTATTTCTGACTAAGACTTTCCTGATTTTTTAGCCTATTACTGTAAAAACATAAAGACACATGGTTGTGTTTTGATATTCCATTAATTTAATTCAATAAACTTGAAGCTGTAACTTGGTAATTTACAGTTATCAGATTTACTAAAGAGAAAAATTAATACAAAATCTCGTAATTGCAAATGTGTTGCCATAATACACTGTTAGTATGTTAATTGTAAATAGTTGCTATATAATGAATTATTCGAACTTTTATCACTAATATACTGTTACAATGCAGCGCTAGCATCTTAATCTCAAATGTAGCTGCTATTTTAAATCTATCCGATATTGCTTACCACGGATGGGTAACTATATTTTTGTAGTTAAGAAGTTGAGTACCATTTCAATTACTGTTTTTATACAAATGAATTGCTTAGATTTATCACAGTTGCTTACAAAAGTTATGTGTTAATATTTTTTTCAAAAACTAAGGTTAATTTTGAATAGCTTCGGAAAAGGGAACTTTAATCAAAAAATTAAATCCTTTGTCTACTTTTGTGTATTGGTATCCCTACAATAACACGGTAGAAAATTAATACATCCTAAAAAATATTGTGGTATGAAACCTAGATTATATAGCTAATACAAAACGAAGGAATGCTTTCCGAAAACTATATATAAAAAAAAGAAACGAGTCTTACAGTAGTCGCATATGTGTAACATCTGACTTGTTATGATGGTAAATACGCAATAGTGACTTTAATCCTGAAAGAAATGAATCAGTTATGACTGGAAATAATTTTCTATCGAATAATTATATCTTTAATGAAAATTTAATTTAATTTACACAAGGAGTAACGCAGTTTTTTATCAAAAATATTTATTATTGTTCAATTTTGGGAAGAGCGGAGACAATAGATTTATGAAAACTAAAGTATGACACATATACTTGTGATTTCAAAGTATTTAAAATTCGTTGAAAAACGGCGTCAATAACAGTACCACTGTTAGTTGTCGAAACATTTCGATTAGTGTTCATTTCGAGCTTGAGTTCATCTTTCAGAAAAGCTATGAGCGGCTCAGCTTCTGGCAAACCTGAAGTTAACGTTAAAATCACCTCTCAAAATCATGGGAAGCGAGTGATAGTTTTTTTTTAAGAGCAGAACCACCTTCGGTATACGGTAAAAGTACAAAATGCAGGAAATCTTTATTTATTGTTTTTAACTGTTTGATTTGGAGAAATGTATGCGACCACCAAAATGACAAGACTTGCTGGTATGTGCGGTAGGCGAGTGTCTTAATTGCTACTGCAGTTGGACCCCCCAGACGAGGGTAGCGAAGAGACACCGTCAAGTGCATGCTTAAAAATTAGAAATATTAGAGAAAATTTAAAAAAAATAGCCGTCTACTTAATTAGTTAGTTTTTTCAATCGAGAAATATTTTTTAATCACAATTAAAAATATTATATTGACAGTGACAGGAATTAACCTCAAAGTATGAAAATGATAAGCACTTAAATATTTATTCAAATAATTCCATATTACTTACTCCTATTTTTTTAAGAATGATGAGCTTTGTCAGACGCTTAACAGGAAATATAATTGTTAAGGGGTCTGAGGGGTGTTAACAATTTTTTTTTTCAAATTTTCGAAAAAAATATATCTTGTTCTTCATTTTTTTCTGAACATTTTGATACTAACCACGTGGCAATACTCTAAAAACTTCGAAAGTTATTCAAAAAATTGCAAACAGCAATTTAGTCATAACAACTTTTAAATGGACACATGCCACGCCCATTTATTTTTAAATTTAGGCATACCTTTCATTTTTCTGTTTTTAATAAGCCTCATGAAATATTTTAAGCGCTTGAGTTGATCAGAAAGAAGCCTGCAACTCAACACATTCATTCTGCTGTGTTTATTTTAACGCACGTTTTTTTAAAACGCTTATCTAAAGCGAAGATATTTGTTGTTTTATTCTGAAATGTCGTTGGGCAATGCCCCAAGGAACAGATTTAGAGGAAATAAATATTTAAAGGGGTAAGTGACTCACATGTTACAGATATGAAAGATACGAGGAAGTGTGTAGAAATGAAAAGTACAAGTAAGTGTGCCGAAATGAAAAATGCTTCTAGTAAATAACTTTCAGGAATTCAGACTTCATTAAAGTCAAATCTTGTTAAGGTAAGTGAAAACTTCAAAGAATATCGTATTTTTGATTTTATTTAAACCTTTAGCTCTATTTTGTCAGTATCATGCTGTTTAAAATGTCATAAACCATTAACAATTAATGAAAAATCCACTCGTGGTTTAGTTTCAAATTTTGAAATACATTGTAAAAAATGTGGGAGTATTTGTACTTTTTCAAGCTGTGAAAACATTGGGAATAAAAATAATGCTCCAGAAATTAACAGAAGATCTATTTTAGCAATGGGATGCATAGGTCAAGGTTTAGAGTCATTAAAAACCTTTTGTTCTGTAATGAGTCTTCCTAATCCTGTTGAACAAAAATCATATGATGTTATTAATAATAAACTTTCACTTGTTATGAAGGAAGTCGCCGAAGAAAGCATGAACAGGGCAGCTGTCGAAGAAAATTCTTCGTTACCTGATAACATTTTAACGGTAAGTGGTGATGGGACCTGGAAGACGAGAGGACATTCATCGTTGATTGGAGTATGTACTCTAATGGGGCCGAAACAGGTAAGGTTTTGGATAGGGAAGTGTTGTCCTCATTTTGCAAATGAAGCGACAGTTATAAAGGGGTAAAGTTTGGTATCAAGTACAATAAATAGCAAAGAGCGCATAAGATTTCACGTAGAAAAAATTATTCTGGCTCTGCTGGTAAGATGGAGGTTGACGGGATGTTGAGGATTTTTAATCGATCAGAAAAGCTTCACAACCTGAAATATTCGAACTACATAGGAGATGGCGACACAAAAACATTTAATGCCCTTTCTGAAAACAATCCATACGGCGATGACCATCTTATTCAGAAAATAGAATGTGTAGGCCATGTGCAAAAGAGAATGGGTACAAGACTTAGGAAGCTTAAATTAGTATATGGTAAGAAGAAATTATCTGATGGTAAAACTATAGGCGGTAAAGGTAGGTTAACTGATAGTTTAATTGATAAGCTTGCGCATTACTATGGTAATGCTATTTGATGCAATTCTACTAGTGTAAAGGAAATGCGGAAAGCCATTTGGGCTGTTTGGGGTCATTCTTGCAGCACCGATGATGAACCGATGCACTGATTTTGTCCTACAAATCCAAATACATAGTGTAAGTATAATACCGCAATTAATAATAATTTACAAAATTATAAACACAAACCCTCAGTTGCGAAAGCTGTTCGAGATGTAATTAAGCCTGTATTTGCAGACTTATCTCATCTGGCACTCCTGAAGAAATGCTTAGGAGGTAAGACACAGAATCCTAATGAAAGTTTAAATTCATTAATCTGGAAGTTTTGTCCGAAGACGATTGATTCTAGCCTTCAGATTGCAGAGATTGCTGCAAATCTAGCAACCAGCATTTTTAATGATGGAAATCAAATACTTATTACTATTTTAGAGAAATTTGGCTTAAAAATTAACAAAAATGTTTGTGTGTCCCTGGCTGAACGTGACAATCGTCGAATCTTTACGTCAAGAAAGAGGAGCTCAACGTCATCGTTTAAAGCTCGCAGAGAAAAAAATTAAAAAGAGTACAAAAATTGAGCTGTTTGAGCAACAGGAAGGCATATCGTATGATCCTGGAGCATTTTAGCATGTAAGTTTTAAAATTTATTTTCTGAAATTCAATTTAAAACTTTAAAGCCTTTTTTTCTCAGTTTGTGTTTTTTTCACTTACGCGCATTGCGTTTCAAAAACTATCATACTTTGATGCATAAAACTTTACAGAATTATAAACTCTATCATAATCTTTAAATCCTAGCTATTTACAGTATTACATATTTGTAATTTTTTGAAAAATTTCAAAAAAATTAAATTTTTTGAAAAAAATTTTAAAAATGTACTTTTTTTATTTTTTAAAAATATTATTTTTTATTCTTTTTATATCTAATCGCTACCATCTAATAAGGATATATTTGACTTGATAAATCAACTTATTGCTAGTAATTAGAATTATTATTTCAGAAAATATCATGCGCGTCGTAAAACTTACTATTTGTTTCTTACAAAAAATTTTCTTATATTTATGTGCTTATTATTTTTAAAATTATGATTATATTTTAGACATTTTATACTTTTTTGAAACTTTATTCCTTTATAAAAAATGTGTAAAAGAATCAAATTATTTCATTTTAACCTCAAAGAATTATTTCTAGTCGAAAATTGTTCATATTTTGTGCTCTCGAAACATTTTTAACACCACTGAGACCCCTTAATATATATAGTTTACACATTTATAAATATATCAGAGATTTCACACACAACGAGCCCTGAGACTTTGACATTTGAGCATAAGAATCACAAGTTTATTCTGGATGAAATCTAATAAGACTTGCTGGTATGTGCGGTAGGCGGGCGTCTTAATTGCTACTACAGTTGGACCCTGCGACGAGGCTAGCGAAGAGACACCCCCAATTCGCTGAATTGATCAAATCAAACAGCGCCCGCTTCCCCCGATTTCCTGTTACGCATTTCCGTCCCTTTTCACGAAATCACTCCAACAAATATCCAGCAACCGAGAGTAAAGATGTTACACATCAAAAATACTTTTTAATTCAGCAATTTTTATTAAAAATATGATTATATGTAAAGCAAATGTTCTTTCCTCATTTAATTCAAACCAGTTTGATTAAATTTATTCTTCATCGTTGCGCAACACATTGAGGAAAAAGCGTTTTTCAAATCGAACAGTATCATATCCATTCTCTAAACTCATTGATTCTTTAGAAATTTTTTGTATGGTCCCTTTTTAACAGTCTATTATTTCGGTCCGTTTGCTGATCTTTACAAAATCGTAGTAAATTTTGTGTATAAATATAGGTAATTTTCCAACTGTCTTTTTAAATTTTTGGCTTCTTTCAGCATAAGTATCTGTAGATAAACATTTTTTTTTATAATTACTTGTTTTAAGTCAATTCCTACTTAGGTCAACAAAGAAAATTTTTATTTTAGTTACTTTTTATTAAATAGTTATAATTAATATAAATATGTATATACATATGACAGAATCAACCACAATAATAAGTGACAAAACAGAAAGCGATTTTCTTTGCAATTTTTCCATTTTTTTTATATATGATGTTGAACTATTTTTTTTATTTTTGTTACTATTTAATAATTAATTAAATTAAATTATTCAAAAAAATAGGATAGTAAAGAAAGAAATAACCTTCTCAGAAATAAGGCCATCCCAGGCGGCATTCGAGCCCACGACCTTTGGATAGACCCTGTGGCACAATGGATAGCGCCATAGGGACACAACGGACGATTTTCCTTTCTATATATACTGTTGGACTATTATTTTTGTTTGTTCCTATTTATTCATTTTTTAAATTTAATTAATGAATTAATATTTGAAAAAAACTGTATTAACATCAAGTGTATTATCATGCCCTACAAGTTAAAAAAATGTATATGAACTTGAATAGATGAATAGAAAATATTTTATGAATGATTGAAAATTTGAACAATATATATATATATATATATATATGCTACATATTGTCAAGATCTATAAAAGACCTGAATTCCATTTATCATAATTCTCACAAAAATAGGCGCTTTGCAGCCACATAATATGTGAGAATATATATATATATATATATAGTCAAAATCTCACTCTTGTAGAAAAATTTTGACCACACACACAGAGAGAGGGGGGGAGGAAGAGGGGGAGACAGTGAACTAATAAAAGGAATTGAAAAAAAAATGTTTCAGATTTTTCACTAGGGTAAGTCCCTCCCGGAATATTTTTAGAGTAAAATTAGTACCTTCACAATGTTCATCAGAGCTGTCATCTTCAGAATCAATTTGATAAACATTTTCAGTAGTTATTCCACTAAATCTGAGTGACCATGGTAGCCTAGTGGTCATTGTCGCGGACTCGTAGCCAACTTGTCATAAATTCGAGCCTAATACCACTGAAGACACGCCGTGCAGAATGGCCCAATGCGTGTTAAATATATCGAGGCTCAAAAGTCCTCCCATTGATGTGGAAGTTAGGATAGGAGGCTGAGAGAGCTCAGGTGTCTTTCGCCATGGTTCAGAATTACGTCACCAAAAGCCCTCTTGTGTAGCTGAATACGATGTAAATATTTACTCTTACTCCATCACAAATCTACCTCACCGATTTCTTAATCCATTAATTAATTTTGGATATTCTTAATAGCCATATCCCCCAAAAATTTTTCTTCGATCAATTTAGCGAGTCCTAATAACCTCTAAATCCTCTTTCTGGAGATTTGAGCAGCTATCTACAGATATTTTGGCCCTATCTTTTTCCAAAGCTCATTTAGCGTTGATTTTCTTCGTTCATTTACCAGAATCGATATTTCGATACATATTTAATTGAAAATTACTTCCAAGCTTTCATAACATCAAGTGATTTCGAAACATTTTTGTCTAAAATCCACTGAAATGATCTTATTGAACATTAAGCTTATGTTGGGTGAACAAAATAATATTCTTCTGGTAAGAACTATACTGTAATATTGGAATGAATTATATTCTGAGAAGTAGCCTGGGATGTTATTTAGAAATAATAACACATCGAGGCACTATATTGTGTTTAATATTTTTCCAACAGTGTTACCATGTTATACAATTATTCCCTTAATTTTTTTGTTATAATGTGAAAGCGAAACCATGTAAAAGGTTATGTACTTCCAGAAATTATTTGTAACACGTTAAAAAAAAATAACACGTATCACAATTTGAGGACCTAGTCTTAAATAATATAATAAAAAATTTAAGATGTTTTTTTTTAACATTTTATATATACATTGTATAATATGTATAATCCAATAGAGGCGTCGATGTGAAGAAAATTTATCTTAGAAAGGAACATTAAAGTATGTACAGTACGGTTTATTTGAAGACGTGTACAGCTAAAACGTGTACAGCAGTATGTAGTGTCCTGACAAGGTAGTGTTTACGGTCATACAGCTAATTGTTAAAAATCATTTTATTTCTGGGTTAAATAAATATTATCTAGATGTACACTATTATATAGTATAAAGCATTCCGTTGTACGCTGGGAATAAAAAAAGAAAGCCATGTTAAAACTCTCGTCAGGGCCACCAAGACGTTGTGCTGCTTATATTTTCCACGCTTCGAAATCCGGAGTTTGAGTACCGCCGTTTATTGGTACTGAGGGCACTCACCTCCACAATTTTTTTAGTCCAGTAGATCAAGAAACGCGAACAGAGCGAGTCTCCTTCTTTGCAATCCCGAATTGACCCTTTTAAACTCCAAGGAGTGGGTCACCTTCATGGCCTTAGCCACCTCTCATTGGCGGGTCACAAATTTTGCACGCGGCTCCCCCGACTTCATTTGCACTCCACTGGTGTGACCGAACAATGGCCCGGCTGCTTCTGATCTCTCCCGCGACAAAGGTCTGTGTCCAACATCTGGAGACCATAATTCGACAGAACATACTTTTCACCGAGGGTACTTCTGTAACACTCCTTGGTGCTGAACTCCCTATGCTACCAATTGTCACCGTTAATGGGGTAGGACAATCTCAACACAAAAAGTCTGTGTCTGGTCAATTGAGTGTTCGGACAAACAGGCATCCATAAGTCAGGAAGTAAAGAAAAAAGTAGTGAATACAAAGCCGTTCTATAGGCAAAAAATTTGTCCGCATCTGACATTCACAGTCAAATCATGGAAGTTTATGGTAAAGAAGCAATGAGCAGACAATATGTAGCGAAATGGTGTCACTCTTTTCAATCAGGCAGACAGGATGTCGAAAACTGCAATATGGCAGGGAGCAGCCGGCCAGGTTCTTCACGGTATGAATTGAAGAAATTATTCAAAATGATCGACGGGTAACTCTTGAGTGAAATCTCTCAGAGCTGGAACTGAGCTATGGAAGCGTGCAGCATATCGTTTCTGATGAGCTGCGATATTCCAAGATAGTGCTGTGAAAACATCCGTCGGACCTGGCTCAATGTGAACAATTACCTGATTTCTACCAAGACCGGTTAAACATGTTGGTTCTGCGTTCTGATAAATGTCTAAATAAACTTGGTAATTATGTTAAAATGTGATAGGCACGTATGCCTCTTAATTCCCTTTTGAATTTTTATTGTTAATAAATATTTCCTTATTTGACTTGTAAACATTTTTTTTTATCACCCCTCCTTCTCTCAAAAGCAAGCTAAGCATATTATATACGTCTAATATTATGAAAATTACTATATATATAGATATATACATTCACCCATTTATTGAATATTGTATTGTTAAATAATGCAAATTTAAACGTTTAATATTTTTTTTAAAAAAATTTATTATTATTATTATTTTTGTATGCATACTTAAGAACATTGAAATTTCTGTTTGAGGAAATATATTTCTACAACTTTTTTCACATTTTTTTAAAACGCAAAATATTTTTAATTAAATGAAAGGAAAATCCTTCAGAATGTATAAAAGTTATTAGATGATTTATAATTAATAACAAAATAAAACGCGTATAACGTCATACACAAACACACATTACATTAATTCAATTCCAACAAAGATTTTTTTCAGAATACATTTGTTTTTTGTTTTGTTACGCTTTATATTTTACATTTGAATTCATTCCGAAATATTCAAATTGACCAGAGACGCTACACCGCGATAAAGATCAAATACATCTAATCACTAACTGATATAAACAGTTTTGGCTTAATTTTTTAGTTCAGTTTTTACCATAATTTCAATATTCAACTATTAATACTGTTATATCAGTGGAAAAGAAACATTTACATATTGCATCTAAATGAATTTTTCCTGTCATTAATCACCTGCCAAAGAACTTTTATCACCTACCTACCGCACTAACTTTTATATTGATTTCAGAAAATACTACTTCATCATTTCTAAAATTCTTCTCCCTCGATCTATTGGTTTATTGAAAAACAAATTTAATTATGAGAAAAAGTACACCATCTTATTAGATCATTAATGCGATCGGTGATATAATTTGCATTTTATTCTTCCCATTATTTTTTTTCCTCAGTTCAAACTGATGCTACAAAATTTTTTTTTCTTTTTCCCCAAGCAAGAAAATCGAAACTTCCCAGTATAAGCTAATTGCGTTCATTCACAACTATTATCGCATAAAGTTCTTGTGGAACGAACTTAAATCCATAGATTGACAAGGTTAATAATCATATTGTATACACAGAAGGAGCAGGAAAGACAAAAAATCCAATTAATTGAATAATAAGCCTTGGAGATTACTTGTACTATCTACTCATGGGCAGAGAGCTTTTATTAAAAACCGATAGATGCCGCTAATTTTGCCGTTGATGAATTACCCAATTCGTCCTGCCACCTAACGGCAGAAATGAGGACGAATGATAAGGCTCTGATGGCGTTTTCCTCCTATTAATATTCATTGGCTCGGGTGAAGAGTCTGCCAATCCTCTATCGCACTTTTTTCCCTTCCTATCGCTTTTATTCTCTTTTGTTTTCTTTATCAGATAATAGCCGATGATTTATTAGCCGAAAGCGGCTTAAGTGATAATGACGGATTAAAGTTAAAACCTGTATGGGATGGCCCACATTGACTGAGAAGGACGGGGCATTGGGACCCGTTCCGCTTTTTCTTTCGTTTCTTTTTCCCGTTTTATTTCTTCACGTTATTATCCCCCTACCAGGGTCATTATTCATAGCTAAAAAAAGAGGTGCGAAAATCTATTTAAGGCTAGTTTGGGGAGATTGTCACCAGGGTAATGATTTTAGATCTTGATTGGTCTCGAAAGATTTTTTTTTTTTCAAATTTGTTGAACTATTTTGTTTTGGATTTTCTAAATGATTAAATTTTCCAAATATAGGAAAACCAGTCTTTTTTTCTTCTTTTTTTTTGAATGTTTCAAAAGAAAAAAAAAAGTTCTCTTGCAATGACATAATAAAAGTTTCTAAAAGTGAATCCAATCCAATTTTCAAGGTCAACTGAAATTATTAAAAGAATAACTCATTGTATGCTTACGAAATTTTTACTGATTCTTCGTTTTTCAATTCCTACTATTAGTCCACTCTCTCCCTGTATATGTATACACACATATCTTTTTTTGTTCAAATTTTCAATAGTTAATAAAATACTGTCTATTTTCATCCATTCAATTTCATATACATTTTTTAAACTTGTAGTGGATCACTTGATATTAATACAGTTTTTTCAAATATTAATTTATTAATTAAATTCAAAAGGAATAAATAGAAACAAACAAAAATAATAGTTCAACAGCATATTTAGAAAGAAAAATTGTGCGTTGTGTGTCTGTAGTGCAATGGATTGCGCGTTGGAATTCTAATCCAAAGCTCGTAGGTTCAAATTCCTCCTTGGATGGCCTAGTTTCTGAGAATGTGATTTATTTTTTACCATGCTATTTTATTAGAATAATTAAGTTTAATTAATGAATAAATAGTAAAACAAATACAAACACACAAAAAAAGATTCTAAGAACATATACATAAAAAGGAAAATTGGAAGAAAAATCGCTTTCTATTTTGTCATTTAATATTGTGATTTTTTATATGTATACATGCATAGTTATATTAATTTTAACTATTTAATAAAAAGTAACTAAAATAAAAAATTTCTTTGTTGATCTAAGTAGGAATTGACTTAATTCTTTTTATATTACTGCTATCGCTGATCCTCTCTTGAAATAAATGAAATATTTCGTATATATAGTGAGAATATTGACAAAATAAAATGTTAACACCGACAAATAATATTAATATGTTAAGATTTATGTTAAAGAAGCTAAGAGTGTTTTTTTCAATAATAACGAGGAATTTAAATCTCGATTAATATTTTAATATTATTAGGTATAAATTTTGTTAAGAAAAATTTAGAAGGTTGGTTCTTTCTCCCATCTGTGTCTAATGCAATTATTTCACATCTGCACTAAGAAACTTTACATGTTACAAATAACTCATATTTTTAAATGTATACATATATAATACAAATGGTGAAATTTAATCTGAATATTTCCAAGTAATAAATTTTTATTGTTCAAAAGGCCTTAAACAAAAGATGCAATTATATATTGAGCATGTAACGTATGTGGCATAAATCGGGTGAAGAAACAACATAAGAATAATTTGAAAGAAAATGCTCACACACGTTCGTTCTCAAAAATTATTGAGCATTAAGCCCCCACTCCACAGGTTTCACATTCTTTCATAAATGTTTTTAAGCCATAAAAAAATTGAAAGTACTGAAAATTCAGATATATATCGAAAGAGATTTTTGTAAAAAGTTTTCTGTTTTAGAAACTTTATATTAAATTAATATTAGTTGCAAATCAAGTACGTTAAAATGATTTTAAAATATTTTAAACGAGTAAACATACTGAATAATTCATGCGGTGTATTTAGAACTGTTTTTCATGCCCCCCCCCTCTTTTGTTAGATAAAATAAATTCAGAAATCTCTGAAGGTTTTAATGGATCTAAATTTTTTTAAAAAAAATTGTGTAGCCTGATTATATTATTTCAAAACTTTAAGAAAAGTTTTGACTTTGACTTAGTCAATAGAAAATATGCTTAATATAATTAAAGACAAAGGAGGCGGATTAATCTTACATCAATAATCAAAATCGATTAACCGAACTTCGAAATTACGAAATCAGCTTCTATAGTTCTCATGCATGTAGCTTTATGTTATTATTTCCAGCCAAATCTAATGATCCTTAGTTACTTATGTATGGGAGTTTCAATTTCTGTAAGATATTGATTATATAATTAAATTAATGTAATTTCTAATTTAATTTTTTAGGTAGATTCTGTCTACTGAAGAAAATTCAGTCTTTGTTACAATAATATAATTTATTTAATGTATAATTATATAAGAGTTGGCCAAAATTACACAATTTGCTAAAAATATTTACTATTACGAGGTCTTCCATTATATAATTAGATTTTTATGATGATTATCATATATTATACAATGGAAAAGTATTTTGTTAGAAAATCACTACGCAAGAAAGAGGAGTATTAATGCTGTCTTAAATTTGTTGATTGTCTGCTATAATGAAATGAAAAAAGCATCAGAGTGTTTTAGTTTTCCCTTCGATAACCAGGGACGCCTTAAGATTTGTTGAGGCCCTGGGCCCCTACATAAATGTAGACCCCTCCTACGACCTTAAAAGTAGATAGTACATAACATACCTTGTCAAATACTCGTACAAACAGTAACCCGAAACAAACAAATGTACATGACTTTCACAGTGGATTAATGTGCACCCCGCAACCCCTAAATTGTGGAGGGGGGGGGCTAGAATTCTAGGGAGCCCAAAGCCTGACTGATGTCAAGTACGTACCCTTTGTAAAATCTGATTTGAGACCCCAAACCTGACTTTTCAGGGGGCCCTAATGCTCTCCGTTACGTTACTAGACTTGCAATAGCTCAAATCGGATCGATGTGGTAGACCTGGAACTATACATGGACGACGTTTATCACATAATAATATAGTCTTGCCACTGTTTCCAGCTGACATAGTCCGAAATTCTCAGTTTGCCGTAGAATACAACTGGAAATAACATTTGACCGTTAAAATTATTTGAATTTAGGCTCAATCGAAAAGGAAACGAGGTCCCCACTGAGGCGGAGGCCCTGGGCCCGGGCCCAGTTGGCCCATGCCTTAAGACGTCCCTGTCTGTAACAATTCTTTTAAATTTTGTTCTGAAGGGATTGTCATTATATCACCTTCCACAAGACTTTTCAAACAGAATTTCTATTAAAAAAAACTGATAACGTTAGCAAAGAAACTCGTCTCTAGTGTCGATGGAAATAAAATAGAGGTAAATCTCCAACAGTCATTTTATCTGATGTAGTACCATGTGAATCAAATCAGTAAATGGTATAATAAATAAAGCTATGAATTTCTTTAATACATTTCTTTAATGTATTTTTAATGAAATTTCGTTTTATAAAGAGTATATAGCTTCATTTTTTAAGATAAAAGTTTAAATAAATGTTAGTAAACTTAAATATTAACGTTTCATAAGCACTTACACAACGTTAGCTAATTTGTGAACCAATTTTTTTTGAAGTTTTGGTTGTGTCACTGTGATTCTCATTCTAGAAAGCAATTAAAAAAAAATTCAAAAGTTGTTGGCGCAGATTGCCGGATAAAATGCTCAATTTAATGTGATAAAAAGAAGGCCAACCCAATCCAATTTTATTTGTACAACCGATGATTAGGACTTTTTTCATAGAGTATAAAATATACTGTTTTTTAAGAATTTTATTTACATAGTTAAATACGATGTTATGAATGTGGAAGTTACAACTTCTCTGTAATGAATATGGCATTACAATTATATTTACATAATAAATTTGAAAATATCGAATGCAGAGTTAAAGGATGACATATTGCTTTTATTTTGATAGAAAAGAACGTTAAAAAGAATTTCGATGTAGGCTTTGGGAATAGAACAAGGGTTCAATACCTTGTTTTTTTGCTTGTGGTCTTCCCGAGTCCTAATTTTAAGTATGTGGGCTCCTACGTATGCAAATGTCATATTCCTAAATGAAATATTTATTTGTATACTATGAGAAGATAATAAAGAAGCAAAGTTAGAATATTATATGAAGAATACAAATTACAAACTTCGAAAATTTTATCTGATAAAACTTTAATACTTTTACTTACAGAAATAGTGAAAAATTACATGTACTAATTCAAACATTTACAAATTTATTCTTAGGGATTTAGAAAAGTAATAGATGGACTAAAAAAATTATGAAATAAATAAAAATATGAACTGGAAATTAATTATTTTTATTTTTCGTAAGGTTGCAGGGGTTCACCACTACTTCCTCAGGAGCCTCCATTACTTCTAGGTACTTATGAAAACTGTTAATTTTAATCACAACGTTCAGTAACAAAAACAATAAGTTTCCACTCAACGATATCGACTACTCACTATAGAAAAGAATGATTACTTTTAATTGATTGATTTTTTCCTAGATAAGCTGATGCCCAAACAATGATTTTTTTATGGAAATTTTGTAAGGGCAGAACTCTGTTTTTACCCCGATAACTGAAAAAGAGACACCAGAAAATAAGAATATTTACTTCCCACGAATATTTCTGGACTTTTTTTTTATGAAATTAGTTATATATATTTTTAATTATTTTATTAATATTTTATCATGAACTCGTTAGTTCATATTGGGGAAATAATAAAATAAATAATTTTAAGAAATAATTTTTTTTCGACAAAACAATCAGCTTTTATGGCCACAGTTGGGAAACGCTCTTATAAATAACAGAGAAAAATTATTTATTAAATTGCAATTAGTCTTCGTCATCTCGGCTGATAGCAAATGTACTAATCAATGAGAAATGTTAAATCTCATTAAAATTTTACCTAATGCTTATTTAAAAATAACGAATACTTAGTTCAGACTTACTCCAAAATTTTATCTTAGACATCGGCTTTTTAACTCTGTTGATTTTACTATATCCAGTATTTTAAACAATAGCACCAATTCCTCACTTGTGTTTAAATTCCTAAGCATCAAGGGTTTTATTCATCATATCTAATTTTAATCTATAGATTCTAAGAAAGGCGTATATAGACTATGCCCTACTAAGGCTTTATGGCCTGCAAATCTTATTTAACTGTTCTTATTGTCTCTCTTGGCGCATTATGATCTAAATTGGTCCTTGCGCCATAAAAAAAAAAAAAAATCAAAAAAATACTCCAAAATTTTTTTATAAAAAGTGGAATGATTTGTTTGACTAAAGCGATTACTGCGAGGAGGTTTATTTTCCTTGTGTTCTTAACAATAGTCTTTGGGTGAAAAAATATTTACCATAACTAAAAAAATATTATAGTTATTATTTATAATGCGAGCCACTAAAAGCATCTTTTATTTATTAAATTTTACGTCGTATGTTCTTAGATGTTCATCAAAGTTTCTCTGCCGTTAAAAGCAACTTTTTTTTAAAGAAACAGAAGTTTGATTTTCCAGACCTTTTTTTCTTATTTAGGAGTTATTTTTGATTAATGTCACGTTCAGAAAATTGACCCTTATTTTTTTTTCCAGGATTGTGCTTCAGTCTTTCCTACGATTTTTCCTCTATTCTTTATAAAATATTTAAATTACTGTATTAAGTTTCGCTTTCTACCCTCTTGTATGTTTTTTTCCTATAGTGATTTAATTATTTTTAATAATGAGCACATCCTAGCTATTCAGTATAAGTAATTTTGTGTATCTATTTAGTTTAGTAAGTAAGTCAAAAGCGGACTCAAAGCTATTAATTTAGAGACTGTAAAGAGATTAATTAACTAATTCAAAAGGGGGAGGTCTTTAAATGCAGAGATCTTTCCTGAATCATCCTATATGGTGTTATTTCATGAATTATACGTTGTTTTTCTAAAACAATATTTTAGAAATTAGAAAGGCTATTTTACTTAAAAAAGTAATCACAAATATATTATATACTGTGTGCAAACATTTTTGTGTTCAATGATATTTATATTTAATGTAAATGACGAATACTACGCATCTCCTATATTTCTAATTTCGTAGGATTATAGGCGCTGCCTCATCGTGAATAGAGAACGTGAGGTTCGTTGCTATTAGATCATTTATTAAGGAAAAACTCATCAAAGTGACTTAATACATCTGTTTTATAACACATTATTTCAATTAAATAAAACAATTATAAATAATGCAGTAATAGTTCGCATTAAAAATTGATTTTGGATGTGCATTTTCGGAACTTAAATTTAATGGGACATAGCGCGATTTGTACAAAAATCTTTGATTTAATGGTTTTCAAATTTTTTGGTTGCCTCCTTTGCATATGTATTATGTAAAACAGATTTTATGATTGAAACACAATAAAAATCTAGCCACATTTAATTTTTATGGAAAAATTTTAAAATGTATGAAATGATTTTTAAATACTACTCCTCCGACAAAAATTGATGCACGCACATGAAATTTGATTTACAAGTACTTCACACGATGCATAACAAAAGTTGGTATGGGTTTTGTGATAACATCATTGATATTCGTAAAATACTTCTTTTTATGAATGCTTATTGAAAATTCCTTGAAAAAAGTAAATTCTAAATTCAACTATTTTTTAAAAAAGAAATTTTGCTTTGATTCAAATATACGCTTCAATTTTTGTTACATATACTAATAAACAGTAAGTAGGAAAAAAATATACAAGCATTTGGCACAAAAGGGGGAAAAAGCCTTAATATTTAAAATGAAGATAAACTAGTTATTCTTTCTTTCTCTGAGATAATTCAGCTTGTAGTTTTTATTTGTCATTGGGATGTGAATAAAAACGAATGTAAAAATTATCATATCTCTGAGTTTTTCAAACTTAGAGCTTTCAAATTTTGTGAGATTATAGAAGAATATATAAAGAGCTTCTCAAACTTTAAATATTTGCGACTCAAAATTCAATCAGTATTTTCTCGCTCCCCCCCCCCCTCCTTACAATAAGAATGTATTGAATTCAATAATAAATATACTTTGACGCTAAACCTACAATACGACTTTAAACTCTTAAGCGCCATCGGCGTATATAAGCGTCTCGCTCAGCTAGTCTGTTAATTGCTCCGAACGTATATGTACGTCCTTTCAAAGTACGATTTTTTCTGTGCATTGCTATCCATAAAATTATTCCGAAGGCTTTGGAATGCAATAAAAGGACCTTGACAGTGTGTGTGCAACGGATTATTTCAAAGGATTTGCTTATTTATTCGTTTCTATACCCCCCCTCGTTCCCATAGCCAATGTACCACATATGCTCGCATACGTGTTAAACGGTGGCATTGGGGAGCGAATCGCGTAAATTTTTTTTCGGCATTTAAGGGATTAATTATAAATTATACAAACTATCAAAATAAGTGTTAATTTTATGTAAATTTTTTATATGACAAGCCCATGGGTTCGCTAGTAATTATAAACTTGTTCTTAACTTTTTTTTTTAGTATTGTTACATTAATTATATATAAAATACATCGCGCAGTACTGATATATTTATGTGTATTACATAAGTGTAAATATGCATTTTATTTTTTATTATGTCAGAATGTATTTTGTTCTCAGTAAATTACTTATGCTTTTTAAATAATCTTTTATCTTCGTCTTTTCAATATGCTCGCGCCCCCCTCTTAGGGTTATCATACCCCCTAAGGGCACATCCCACAGTTTGAGAAACATTCATATGTAAAGAATAATTTAGGCTAAAAAGATCAAATTCGATTTTATGATCGATTTTCGTCATTTAAATCGTACTGTGTCCCCTTAAGCTTTCATACCTAGGCTTCAAGATGAATGAGTTAATTTTTTTGTGGTTTACTATTCTGAAAGAGTAATCTTTATAATAACTTTAATTATATTCTTTGAATTCTGTACAAGATTACATGCTATCCCTGAATTGCAGCTGCAAATGTAAGCGTCCCCAAATCATCGGGTTTCCCTTACCACTGCAAACAAAACATGATACTCTTCCCTAGGCCAAAGTGGTGAACTTGTCAATTGTGACGGCTCTTCTAACTCGGGTCTCTTTGTCGGTGTGCTGAAGGATGTGGGGAATGGTGACTCGCCAAATCAAACAATGGGAAAGATCTGAATACTTACTCAACCACTTTTAGGATGCTGGGACAGTGAGACATAGAATTTTTAAAAGGTTTTTCATTTTAGTAGAGTGTACAGAACGGGTGGGACGGGTACGAATTCTCTTGAAATGCCTGTAGAATTGACAATAGAAAATGAAAATGAATAAACATATGATGATCACATGACTTTTCAAAACGTTTTTTGTCAGAAGAGAAACCGACTTTATAGAATAGTTTTATTCTTCGCACTCATATTTTTTTTAATGAGCTTTTTGTTCGAGCCCATACATTTAAAGAGAATATCATGCTTACACGTTTTATTAACAATGATTACTCGATAATCTTTAAAATTTTGACCAAAAATCTTACACTTTTCAAAGATTAGGTAATCTTAAGCAGTTAACCCTTTACACTCTATATTTCTTTTCAATGTTATTAGTTTTATTTGTATTTATTTATATAATCATTTTATATATATATATATATAAATTTAAAATAAAATATAAAATTTAAAAGTATATATATATATATAATATTGCTATTTATCAATACATAATATTATATCGTTACTGTTATTGTCATAAGAAGCGAATATGTATTACGTGTAAGTCTATTAGTTTGCTTGATTTTAATATTTAGTAATTATTAAGCTATAACATTATGTATTACATTAATAGATTATGTTTTATCTATAATATAGTTAACTTCTCTAGAATTTATTGCTTTCCTATGCCAGAATACTGCAATTCAGTGAAGTTGGCTGCAGAACTTTGTTTAACCTGCATTCTAGTTCCTAGCTGGAGTTTGCTTTTAGTATTTCTGTGCTAATCTTTTCTATTATGACGATATTATCTTAGTATATAACTATTTTAGTATATTTTTTATATATATATATATTATAAAGTGCGGACTCTTGAAAGAATTTCCACAATGTGCAGGAAAGAATGTTTTTCACAAGTTTTACAAAAATAAGTTTTTGTATTCCTTTTGCTCTTAGCTTTTCTATTTAAACAGACCATACAATCGCTTTTTTCTAAGTTCAGGATGAAGTACTAAAATGTGTAGTTTTCTGTTAAATCGATTCTTCCAAATCTGATAATGATCGTCTACGTTTTTATTATTATTATTATCTTTTTTTTTTTTTTGCTGCTTGTCTGGAATACCCCGTTAAGGAAAGAACTAATTTATGCAGATAGACCGAAATGTGAGTTAGTGGTCTACACTATCATGACATTTTGCACTGCTGTATTAGTAAAGAAAAACTCACTGTCACTATTCTGCATGCTTTCAAAATTCGTCTTGGATTTAAAAAATTAGTGCATGCTTATATATATATATCTGATTTGGTCAAAGAGAAAAAATTCTGTGCACAGTTTGTAACCAAAAACTGTACCAAATTTTGTCAGTTTATCAAATTTATCTGTAAACTATTGTTGAGTGAGATTTCAAGTGGAAACATAGTGTTTTACAGATCTACAGCGTATATATCTACTATCTATAGCGTGTTTCTGAATAAATTTGTTTTGTCATCTCAGGCATAGCTTACGAGGGAAATGGTTTAATTATTGAGCCTCTAATGTACTTTCTTCAGCCTTTGTACATGAATTTCTGAGCCTGTTTTATGGAGAAAAAGCTTTTATCATTATTTAAATTCTTGCAATTACACTTCACAGACATATTAAAGTCATTCATGTATCCTTAGACATCATGGTCATGGATCATTCATGTATCCTTATAACTCTTGGTCATAAATCATTCATGTATCCTTATAACTCTTGGTCATAAATCATTCATGTATCCTTAGACCTCTTGGTTATGAATCATTCATGTATCCTTAGACCTCTTGGTCATAGATCATTCATGTATCCTTAGATCTCGATAGCCGAGGGATCATGGTCGCGATCTCGTGTCCGATGTTGTTTTGTTACGTTAAATTTGTTGAGGCTCAATGTCCTTCAGTTGGCAGGGTTTGGAATTTTGGAGAGTAGAGTGCTAGCTTATGCGTCGTCAACGTTATTTGACCATGATTCTAAATTCTAAGATCCGCCACCAAAAGCCCTCTAATTGCTTCAAAATGTGACTTTAATGAAAAATCAGCATATTTACACTCCTTTAAGTGGTTTCCCCCCTTTTAAATGGGGTTTCGGATAGGCAATTACCATTGAAAACCTAGTACATTCCCCGAGAGATGATATCACTTTTTAGTGTGGCACCATTTAGGTGGATACCAATTGCCACAATCTAACTTTGACGCCCAGTTTCCTCCCCAGAAGGAGGCACCTGAGAGCTGACGATGCGAAATTGTACTTGGATTTTAATTTTGCCGTAACCATGCGACATGGATACAGTCGATTTCTTGTATCATGAAAATCCACCGACTTGGGCCGGGATCGAACCTGTACAAAGCCAGTTCCTAACCAACTACGCCCCCCCCCCTTAGCTGGCACTTTTAAGTGTAAAAACACATTTATAGCTCATATAATTCACAGAAAATATCGTTTTCATTTTAGGGATGAAAAAGGATTTTGATTTTTTTTTTCAAAATACATTTTACAGTTTTAGGCGATACTAAATCAGCGTGTCATAAATTGTTCAACTTAAACTAAACTCAGTGACACAACAGCCCATAGAGGACCAAAGCTTACTGTGTCATCTCAGCTTTCATGACCTTGGGCACTGAGGTGCATGAGCAGACGTTTCGCTCAGGTGTCCAGCCAGATGCGAAACCCTCAGTGTTTAGTTCCTAAGCAAGCTTAGTACTCATTTATCGACCCACTGAAGGGATGAAAGGCTGAGTCAACCTACCCAGTCCGGGGTTTGAACCTCGGACCTGTGGCTCTGAAGTGTGATACGATATCACTCAGCCACTGGGCTTTTTGCTTAGTTACCCAGCTAAAACGAAGTACATAAAATATAATTTTTTCAGTTTTTGACCCTTTTTGGAATGTTCTTATTTTGAAATCTTGATGAACTTTTATTATATGTGAAAGTTTGTGTACCTGGACAAGGTTTGAAGAATACGTTTAAAAATCGCTTCATAGTAAAAAATTAGGCTGTTTATTTTATCCCTAACGTAAATAATTATTAATCGCTATTTAAGTGCTAAAATATTAGAGAGTAAATCTAGTAATTTGTTATGAAAAAATTAGAAAATTTAGTAAAATTGAATTATATATTTTTGTGCGAAAATTTTTTTTAGTTCTGCTTATTTATAAAATTATTTCTTTTGTATCGGTTTTATTTTGTGTGAAGTTTTCGGTTCTAATTTCATTATTTTTCAATTTCTACTCTATTAGTTCACTCTCGCCATATATAAATATAGTTCAAATTTTCAGTCGTTAATAAAATACTTTCTTTTCACACACACACACATTCAAGTTCAAATACATTTTTTAAACTTGTAGTGGATGACACTTGATGTAATGCAGTTTTTTCAAATATCAATGCATTAATTAAATTAAAAAATGAATAAATAGTAACAAACACAAAAATAACAATCCAACAGCATATATAGAAAGGGGTATAGTTCGGTGTGTCCCTTTAGTGCAATGGATAGCACGTTGGACTTTTAATTCAAAGGTCTTGGGTTCGAATCCCACGTAGGAGAGCCTAATTTCGGAGAATGTGACTTCTTTTTTACTATACTATTTTCTTAAATAATTAAATTTAATTAATGAATAATTAGTAACAAACAAGCAAAAAATAGTCTGACACTATATATAGAAAGGAAAATGGAAAATCGCTTTCTATTTTGTCACTTAATATTGTGATTGATTCTCTGTCGTATGTATATACATATTTATATTAATTGTAACTATTTACTAAAAAGTAACTAAAATAAAAGTTTTCTTTGTTGACCTAAGTAGGAATTGACTTAATTTTATATTACTTGTTTATAATGAAATGAGATAATAAAATAACCCAAAATGCTTTCTTCAAAAAAAGTGAGATATAATTATCTGTGACAGTGTTTTAAATAGTTCACTCAACCAAGCACAATGTTTGTTTTTCACAAATACAGAATCAAATTTGCTGCAAAGTTTTTAACCGTTTTCGGAAAAACTGGAACTTTTTTAACTCGTAATACATTTTCAGATAGAAAATATGTAAGAATAAGAAACGTTGAGAATCGAAAAATATCCAGTTATAGTAAATTTTCGTAGGATTTTGTTTTTGTTTTGTTTTAAGCACTTAATCTGTTTAAGTTAACAAAATGAGATAATTTGCAGTAAACATTTTTTTTTTCATTCAACCGGGATAAAATAATTCCAATCAGTGTACATAAAACATAAATATCAACAATTATATACCAAATTAAAGTAGCCTGTACTTTTAATAAACATAAACTATTCATAGATATACTTAGATTTGCAAATCACTTGCATAATCCTAAAAATGATAATCATGTATTTTGAATTCTCCAATATTAACTTAAATATCCAGAGGCGTTGCTGTCAACAATTTACTCTTCATTTTATGTTTAATGATATTTTGTAACAGTGGTTACGTGTAACAATCACATTAAGTTTTCAGTTTGATACAGCACGCAAGAATCTATTCCCTTATTGAGAACTTATAGTGCAAGGCTTGTTTAACGAGACTCGGCACTTACGATAATGAGAAAAATGGTGCAATGACTCTGCTTCATGTACTGCTGTGTTACTTTTTACACAGATAGGGTTCTTTTGTCAAATACTGACGACTGAAATTTCATGAGACGTTTATACGTGCATCGCAAACATGAAATGACTTTTATTTATAAACAAATATGTATGCACCGGATAGAGGCTTGTGTTGCTGACATTTAGTGGTTTTCGTGATTAGGACAATGTAAGCTTGGTTTAAAATGAAGCAGTACTTACAGTTAGTATTGTTGATTTTTCTTTTTGTTCATTTGTTTGAATAGCAGAAAATGCTTCCTCTCTTTAGGGTGACCTAAGTCATAGCATTCAAAAGAGCTGAGTTGTTACATGACTTTTTTATTTAAACCACTTAAAAAAGTCCTTTTTGTATAAAATTTGATAAATATTATTCATTAATTTATATCAAGGTTCCCAAACTTTTTTGTCTCATAGACCCCTTGCCATGTTTATCGGTTTTGGGTAGACCCCCACTTACCTAATAATGAATTTTTGCAAATTTATCAGCTTAAATGTCTTTTTCACTGCTGGTATAGAGCTATACGTACTTGAAAATATTTAAATGTCTAACTGTAGTGCAGTATAGTGTTTAAAACCAAAGACACACATGTTAATTAATTAAATTAAAATTTAATTAATACTTAAAATAACTGTTACGTAAAGTAACTGAGCAACAAACAAATGCTTTTAATGGGAGAGAGGAATCTGGTGCTTCTAAAATTGCTGATATTCGTTTCTAAATTTTAATTTAAGATTTTCTTAGTGCCTATTTTGATCAGTTCCTCTTGTAATATGTCATTTGTTTTTCTTTCAATGTGACCCTATTAAATCATGCTTACTGCAGTATTACCATATATATAGTCAAAGCATTCTCAAACCTAGTTTCAAAATCTGAATAAAGGGCATTTAAATGTTGAACGTAGGTTAAAACGTCTTTTTCCTAGCAGATTGTGTGTGACAAATTGAGAAGCTGGGAAAATTCGGGGCGTCCAATATTATACTCCTTGGCTTAATTATGGCAAGACAAGCCGAAATGATGGTCCTTATAACTGCAAATTAACTTCACTAAATTTAGTTACTAAATCTGTTAAACAGGTAAACATGGTTTCCACTTGATTAAATTTTCTTTTAAAATTATAGTCATGATCTGGTTTAATGAGAGTCACTATCGTAGACCCCCATTTACAATTCATAGACCCCAAATTATTTTTTCGCTGACGTGGACCCCCTGCATGCTGTCATAGACCACTTTAGGAATCACTGATTTATATTATAAAAAGTTGAAAAAAGAAATTATTTTTATTTTCATTCACCACTCTAAGAAAGTTTTCCTTTTCATTTCTTATCGTGATTTATTAATTTAAGGAAGTGTACTTTTAGTGCCTTGATATCAACATATCTTATGTGTGTTATTGTTGTTTCTTATACCACCTGATCTCGACTGCGTCAGATCTAGGCCCACGAAATTCATCACGGCAGGGGACTAGATATGTGCCTGTCGTTGGCCGTAGCCTTGAGCAACATACAGGTGACAGTGCGATTTAGCTCGGTTCCATCCCCATTTAGAGGGAGAACACCCTGGGGGAACATATCTCATGTTTCAAGACGAATTGAGAGTTCGAGTGACAATGCCAGGAAAACCCTCCCCCCTCAAAATAGTAATCGTTTAGTCCACTTTACGTCAAATAATTTCATTGAGACTCAATGCTCACTTACTAAGATAGATAGGTACCAACTCGGGTGCCATCTTCGCCATTTGAATATGGCCAAAATTAGAAGGTTCGCTGCCAATAGTCGTTTAGCAGCTTTAGAGAAGCTTTCCTTCAATAGTAAAGGTATCTTAGTTCTACTGAAAATCCTTCATGTAAAGGAGATGATGCATATTACATTCATCGAGTCTCAAAGTCCTTAAGTAGGCCTATTGTAGAAGTTTGGAGAGTGTTATCGCGGAAGTGTATCTTTTCATCATTTGACCGTAGATCAAGATTTTGAGGTCCGTCGCCAATAATCTTAAAATGAGTCGCTAATAAACAGTCAATTGATTCTTAATATATGGTTAACAGCTTGTTTAATACTTAGTTAATTACCGTGTATTTCCGCAGATAAGATAATTGATTCAAAAAGGCCAGCCTTAAGAGTTGTCTTATAAGACAGATACAAAAAAATTAGATGGAAGTTTTTATATTGCCATTATAAAATATAACATTACTTACCAATATATTTAAAATCTTACAGGATTCTCATATTCTGATCTAAGCAGTAGCGTACACAGGAATTTTTCAAAGGGGAGGGGGTCCAAGGTCGAAAGTCTACTGTTCTCGTACCATGCTTCAATACGCCACCCAACATATTCTTTTAATTTTGTCGATTTTCGGGAACAAAAATTAATAAATGAATAATTAGCATTAATTAATAAAATTAACTATTAAAAACAAATACTTAATAAATTTTTACGTACTATATACATAGAATTAAAATCAATCGAAAAAAAATCAAGGGCTTTGGGGGGGGGTCCGGACCCCAGGACCCCCCCCCTGTGTGTGCCACTGCATCTAAGGTAAATAATCGGAAGTAAAAGTTGCGGAGAAGCTCTCATCATGTGGGTCCCATTCTGTACCTAGCAATTTGATTTTCGCTGCGTCATCAGTATCCCATTACAAATCGTTCAATTCTATACCATTACAAAATGCTATTTTGTAGTGGTATAGAATTTATAATATAATATATATAAAAAATAATAAAAATCTCATAGATATGAGCATATGCTAAAACTATAAAATTTTAACAATTTTATATTTCATCTTATCAGAAGGTCGTCTTATCTGAAGATATGTACTGTGTATGAAGTTTCAAAAATACCGTCATTATCTAGTAACCCTGAAAAATCTGTTTTCAATCTCAGTGGATTCAATTTTTTTTTCTAAACTGAAGTAATCTTTGAGATTAAAAACTTCAGAGAGACTTATGTTGTACACTTTATTAATGGCATCATTTGAACTTTCATGCCCATGGTTATTGATTATAAATTTTTTAGTTGTAACCTCAACCTTTAAAACATTTCTTTGGAATTATCGGAGAATCGAATGTTCAACACTAAGAACTTTGGGGGGGGGGGGGACACATAACTTTAGAAAGAAATGTTTGTATGTACACGGCGTAGTAATGCATTATTTTTTATTAGTTTTCTTAGCATATTTTTACTTTAGTGAGTAGGAATTTTACTAGGTTAAAAAAAACGTTAAATTAAATGCTAAAGAATATTATAACTTTTTTAACATTTTTTGGAAAATAATTTGGATTCTAATTTAATCCCCCCTAGTTTTTATTAAAGAGATTTATTTCATGTTACAATATACTTCAAAAGAGTTAAGAATTTTATATTATTCGAAAATATCTGAAATTTTCTGCTTGTTTTTGTAATTAAGAAATTTTAACAAATTTTTTCCAAAAAAAATTAGGGTGACCGTGGTAACCGAGTGGACACAGCATGAACTTGTGACCGGTGTAATTTCTGTCGGTTCGAGTCCTGGTTCCACTAAAGACCTAGAATGCAGAGGGACTGATGCATATTAATTCTATTGATGCTCAAAGTTCTCACAGTGGTGTAGTTTGCAGACCAACTCAGGTGTCATCCTTGTCACCTGACCATGGGTCGAAATTTCGGGGTCCATCCTCAATAGCAATTTTGAAGCTTCAAAAAAAGTGTGACGTTAATAAACAATCATTCAATCAAAAGATTAAATCTCAAATTTTCTCTAAGTTGTTAAAATAAAGAATCTCAAGAAGTTGGGCATGTGAAAAATATTTTTAATAATCGTCCCAAAAGTTAAAACTTTCATCCTTTTATTCTTGTTTTATATCGAGAAAAATAAAAGCATATTTTTTTCTGATTTTCTCCCCTTGAATAATAACTCTAGTGAGTTTTATAAAGAAATTTCATGCTATTCCATAATATGCGCATATCATTAGAAAAATTGATAACTGTTAGTATGAATTAATAACAATAGATGGCAGTAGTGTTTGCGCTTCGCTTGTTATGTGAACTGTGTGACTAAACCAGCTTTTCATTAGGCGCGTCAACGATAAAAGCATTAAAAAATTCCCCTAGCTAAAACTTATTTCTTAAATTATTCAAAAGAAGTCATCATGCTATATTCGGATCTTATTAATTTTATAAAATATTATTCTCTTTGAATATTTTACTTTTAGAGTCAATTTAAAAATTATTTTAAAAAGTATTATCAAGTTTTTTTTCAAAGCATTTTATTTTGAAAACTCAAATCCAATTTTTTTGGAAAGATTTAATTTTGAATGTGTCGAAGTTCGCTTTCCGAAACCATTAAAAATAAATATTCGAAAAAAACAAATTCGTTTTAAAAGGGATTTTTAAAGAGAATTTCCAAACGTTAAAAAAAGAAAAAATGCGGTACAAAAATTCTTTTAAGAGCTTTTCATTGAACTTTAAGAGAGTTTGAGAAAACATGCACACACAAGCACTATATTGGTTCTAGAGCTCTATAGACAAAAACACGATTCTAAACATAAAATATAAGTTGGGAGAGGGGAAAATCAAATTTTTATCATTTTGAAAATTATAAGTCTTGTTTATCTTTATACGCTTAGAGATAATCAAAATTTTTATTAACCAAATCATATATGAATTTTTAAATGAAGATTTATTAATTTTAAATATCTGTTCTCCTACGTGATTCATTGATCATAACTATAGAGCCAACAACAAATTTGTTTATATAAACTAGAATAAAAGAAATGACTCGGAGTCAATTTACAATTGAAAAAACAATTAAATAAGTATTTAGAGAAGAAAATGCAGCATCATATTTTATTTTGAGGTTTTTTGCTGTATCCCGATTTTTGCTGAGCAGATTTTCAGAACGAAGTACTATTATAACACGGCACTTCTATAAAACGTGATTTGTAATTTCGGGGGAAATCTCAATAAATACAGTGTCTTAGAAAAAGGTTTCAATTTAGGACAATTTGAAAATAGTCATGCAATTTTAAAGTAAAAAAAACAAAATTATATTAAATCTCTCATCATAGAATTAAACAAGAGTTTAAGTGCATATTACCTATTTGAAAAGGTTTGCGTGCATATATTTCACTTGAGCGGGACGCGATAGCACAGAAAAAATTCGAGGAAATAACTCTAAAAAGCATTTTTAAAAAAGCCTGGATATAGCCAAATGGAGATATAATTCCTAAATGGAATATTTTCCACCGAAAGAAGCATAAATTTCAAAAGAGAACTCGAAATGCTTAACACCATATAAAATTATTTTGAAGTTTTCTTCTCTAAAAGCAAGCAATGATAAAAATAACAGATTTTTTTTCGAAATTTAGAATAGAGAACTAAGGATAAGTGCTGAAGAAAATTTAAAGAAGGTTTCTTGTCGAAAAGATAATACCCTCGTTTAATGGTGTCGCAAAATTATTTGACATATTAATGTAATACTTGGATGAAAAATTCGTGTAACGGGATTTGAATACTGCATTTTTTAAGGAATATAATAAGCGCATTATACGAGAGTTTACTTATATTGAAAAGAATGATCAGTTTGAAAATAGCCTTCAGACGAAGTAAAAATTTAGAAGTAATCAAATAAGTTTTGTGAAATGAAAGGATAAAAGTAGTTAAGGATGATTATATCTTAACACATAGACGATTATATTCTAGAAAAGCATTATTTTGCATGTTTTTTAGAATGTTTTGTGTGCGTAACCTTGTGTAACTTCGACAAGGACATTTCAGAACTAAATGTCTATTCTGTTAGATGCCTTTATTTATTTTTGACTTTTTAGAGTTGAATATCCAGAACAGAAGAATAAACATAATAGCAATTTTTTCAACCATTTTGAAAAATGAATTTCGAATGAATGAAAAGCCACGATATGTTTGGATATGCAAATTTACTCGAGTGGCATTTTTCTTCGCGATACAAGTTTTTTTTTCTGGAATTTAATTTGATCTTAATCCAGAACTCTCTAATTTTGGCGCATTCCAAGACTCTATTTGTATCTCTATGTCACAATATTAATCAAACTTGATATTAACAATTTACTTTACATCAGTATAATCCGACTAGTACAGAAAAAGCCCGGCAGAGTTATAAACTTTAGCTTACATCTTAAAGATCGTCGCGAGGAATATAATGGAAAACTCTCTGCAGCACATTATATCAGATTAGGATTTATATAAAGTAGTTTAGTAGAAGAAATAATAAATTACAGTTTAAAAAAACTAAAAACTCCCTTTTGTAGTTAATCGAACTAAGTTGTAACTTAGTATTTTTGTAGGAAGATCTGAAATGAGTCGCCAAATCTGGAAATTGAATCTGAAATTAGTCGCCAGATGCAGGATGGAATCTGAAAATGGGAAATCGTTAATCCTGATGATCCTGATCAGAACAGTGGAACAAAATTATTAAATTACAGTAGAACGTCGTTTATCCGAATGTTTATTATCCTGAACGTCAAATATCCGGACCAAAGTCCGGATACGTTTTCGAAAAGTGCAATGTGCTCAACAGTTGTTTCTCTGGAGGCCAAAAGTGACGAGAAACCACAACAACGAAAGTAGCAAGGGTTCATCAAATGCTGACGCGTTTCTGCGTTAGAGACAGCTATGGAGTGTACGAACAACCATCAGAGTGTTGTCCTACTCAACTACTGCTGCTCAAGAAAATCAGAGACCTTACAGCAAAAAAACAAAGGAGCACCACAATGGTACAGAAAAAATAAGTGACTATTTTCCACAATAAAGGTAAAATTGTGATATTTTGCACCTATTTTACTTTTTCTTCAAGCACTTTTCCCTCATATTATGATTTTCAATATTCGTATAGTGCCCAGTTTCATATACTGCATGGATCGCATTCGGTTTTCGGTTATCCGAACAATCGCGTATCCGAATGGTGTCCGGTCCCAATTGATTCGGATAAACAACGTTCTACTGTATTGTATTATCATCGGTCCTGGACAAGTGAGCGAAAATTCGAATTAATCTGACCTTTTAAAGTGGGTAAAAATGGAGTTTAAAGATTCCGTTACATGCAAGTGAAGCTTATAAAAGGGTGTTAATTAAAAAAGCAAGGTTATTAGATCAAATCCGAAATTACGAAGTTCGTCGGCAATGCACATTATGAAGCTCTAATACAGCGTTAATTTTTAGCAAACCAAGTTTGTTTCTTTCACTGTCAAATTACAAACATAATCGTGAACTTAAAAGTACTTTTAGCGAATAATTTATTGAGAGAAAAAGAAAAGACTTGTGACTAGTTCAGCTGATATCTATTTCATCATTCTTTATGCTACTCCCTTATCACATTATCGTTACTTTTTGAGAAAACAGACTATTTATTCCGCTTATATTTTAAATAGGGAAATAAATTCAAAAGCTTTTTAAAAGCTTTTCGTGTTTTTCTGAACCCGCCTTAACTGTAGAAAAGCTTTGAGGCGTCAAGTATGCAGAAAATCAGTTTTCATAATGCAGGGCGTCGTCTGTCATTATCTATCTTCTGTCCACTCTTAAAGTCGCGTTTAACTGTTCGATCTATAAATTGGCGTGCCACTTGCAAGAGCCTACACGCAGCTCGAACCAATCCAATCCATCGACTTCAGTGGATTGGCAAGAGCACGCGTGCCCGCCTTGTGTTGGCCCTCTGCTGTCGAAGTAGCAAATGCCACTTAACGACCAGCCACGAGCGACGGTCGCTTTTTCTTTTTCTTTTTTTTACTTTCCCATTCATCGGTCTTCATTTGCGGCTATTGCAAACGCCCTCCCCGCTAATCAATAAATTACTCTTGGTCGTTAATGGGACATCGTTATTATCCGCCCACAGATATTTCGTTATTGCGTGCGCCCCAAGTTATTCTTAATCCGCCTTCTCTCGATTAGTTGGTTCGCTCTTTCAAGTTTTCTCCCATTACTTTTTTCCTATTTGGTAAGGTGTACAAATGAATGAATTTAGTGGGTAAAATTATTAATATAATTCTTATTTGGTATTATAAGGTAGAAAACCAAAAAAATGGGCCGTGTTAAGTTTTCGTAAATATAACATAGAAGAAAAAGATTTTCAATCTATCTGTTCTCATATTAAATATTCTTTTAATATTTTTCTCGATAAGGTCTGTGGAAGAGAACATAATTTAACATTATAAAAAAATCTCTTTCAATTTAGTACTTTAAAAATATCCGAGTTCAAGTAATGCGACGTGTTAAAAAGAATTTCTCTTTAGTACTTAAAACTGTTTGGAATAAAATCTGATACTAAGTAAAGAGTAAATTTTTCATTACCCAGCATCTGATTCCCCAGTTTTCGGAGACCAGGGGGGGGGGGAGAAAGAAAGAGAATGAAAGTAAAAAAAATCTCACAGAACCAAAAGATATTTACTAATACAGTAATATTTTGACTTACGCAACTCCGACTTACGAGAACCCGGAGTTACGCGATTTTCAAATCTCATCGATTCGTCTTTTGTCTGAATCGTCTCGTCCGTAATGAAAACAAATACTTGAAAACGCTTTTCAAGGGAAATGACATTTTTTTATCAAGACAACCCTCTCTTCAATTTACATTTTTAAAGAGCAGAAAATTAAAAGCGTTTCTCTCTCTATATATATATAGCGAGAGAGAGAGATATATCTTTTGGTGAATAATTACATTTTTTTCGTCTTCATACAGGTCAAAGGATTTATTGTAAATTTTTTTCGTTTGCAACATTGTTTTCATATACCCGACTGTGGTTTCCTCCACCATCTTGCATTCCGCCGTTCCACCCAGTATGGTGGTTATGACACTCGTCTTGTAATCGAGTGGACTCGGGTTCGAATCCCGAATGAGGCATAGATGTATCGTCGGGAAAAGAAGTCGGACTTTCGACTGAAATGGATTCCCAACTCGAGCGGAAAGCAACGCACCCCTTCTGTTCTATGCTTGGATCATCGTTTGTATAATTAAAGTCTATATTCTTCTGTGTTTATACTGTATGTTTCTGTTAATCTATCTCTCGTCTTTCATATGTATCCCAAGTTGAAACACACAACAACTTCTTGCATTCCAATGTATTTATCAAGAATACAAGTATCGCAATTTGTTTATTAAAGTCATCTATTAGTATTTAGTGAAAGCAAGCACATGATACTCAGTATTTACTAGCAACGCTCCCGACTAGTTTTTACAACATATTAAACTTTGACCTCGTCCATTGACAGCTTTATTAAATAAATACACCGCACGTGTTGAATCATCTTCTGTATATGAACTGTCCGCTCTCTAGAAAGTATTCGTAAAAAAAATGGGGAGGGTCTAAATAAACGAAAGGCGGTGATAAACCACTAAACCTTAACGAATTGAACCCTCCATCCAACTTTGCTCTGATGATTACGTCGTAAAATAAGAGTCCTTTCTTTATATATTTTTTATTCTGCGAGAATCAGTCTTGAATTGATCTGTTTGTTCCACACCGATAACATAAACTGGCAAACAGCATAAATGTTTGTCTAGTACGTCTGATCTCACAAGCTAATATAGAGCCTCTGTTTGTCCTCTTTGTATGTAATGCAGTGAATAGAATACGCCATCTATGACGCGTGAAGGCATTTTAAAGACTAGCTCAGCTTCTTTTTTCACCGTTTGACTTCTGTATTATTGTTTCATTTTCTCTTTGTTTTTTTTCTTCCTTTCCAAACTTTTCTTCGAACATTTATAGCTGTCATATGTGATGGCAATATCTTTTTCTTTCTTTATTCCACTTAGGAACGCCGAGGATGGCTAGAGCAGAGAGGCTTCCTGCTGGGAGGACTAAAACCACTCTCATTTCCTTTTTCTTTCTGTGCACAATAGAGGTTGGATGCTACGGACAATCGGTTCAGGCAGCCACTCCATTGATTCGCCTGACAGATTTGGAAAACTTTGTTTCCTCACCAGACGACAGTTCAATGAATGTGGCCCATACAGTTTTTCAGCGAGATGCTCTTCAAATCACTGAGTTACGTCGCTTGAATTTTACTCTCTTTCATTCCATTTGAGTTCATAGAGGCTTTTTCGTACTTTTTCGTTCTTTTTTTAATCATTTTGAAGAAGGGATGGAAATCGCAATTGTAAGGATATCTGTTGTGCTCAGTTATAATATAGGATGTACAAATAAGAACAATTCTTGAACTAGCTAGCAAATTTACTCAGAAGTCACATTTCATCGTAGCTTTCAAAAACCATTATTTACGTATATTTTTTAAAAAATAATATGCTCGCCATTTTTAAAAAAATTCATAAAAATGATCACACGCTGCGAGTTTTTTTACAATATATATTAAGCTAATAAAACTAAGATATTTTCTCCTTCAAACTCATGCATTTTGAATCATCAATCAGAAATTTTGTTTTAGTAGGACAAAATATTTTTTTCAATGATTTAGACCAGGGGCCTAACCCTTTTGGGAAGAGCACACTACCTGATGAAAAATAATCGTGCGTGCAACGATTTTTCGAACAAACACAACAATTTAAACAAGTGGGGGGAAAATGTTACTTATAGGCTTAATTTTGGATTTTTAAGAAAAGAGCACATTTTTGTAATGAAAGCGTAAGTAATGGAAATTTAAAAAATATTATAACAAATATTACAAAAATACAAACTTAAGTTTTATTGTTAATCAGTTCAGTTAATTTTGAGAGATATTTTTTATTTTATTTTATGTTCAAATAATAGAAAACATTTTTTCACAAACATATGTTGATCTAAACCCTACAATATTTGACAGCCAAAATCATATAAATTTGAAAAATTGCTTGTCAGTACAAATTTCCAAAATTCAATATAATTCAGATCACTTGCAGTTTTGAAATAAGTTCTTTTTATTTGCTTTTCAGTGTAGTATTTTGCTGTGGGTCAATAATTTAGATTTGGATTTCAAGTAGATAACAATTAACGTGTCTTGCGGATAAATTAAAAAAAAATCTGAAAAAGATCATTGGTTTTTTTTAATCATCTTAAAAGTCATCAAACTTAGCACTGAATGAATTCTGTAAAAATGGATACTAAATTTTTAAATCTATCACCATTCGGAGGACTACTAACTTTGGTAAATAGTTCCTGCATTAATGTGAAATGTGATTTTTCTCCAAAATTGAGACAAAAAAAAAAGCAAGTTCGTTCAGAATAGAAGATACATGATCAACTAGGGTAGGAAAAAAAATAAAATATTTTCGCGGTGATCTTAAATTTGAATTATTAAAGCGTCCCAAAGACAATCTTCATACTTGAGAATCAAGCCCTTTCTGGGCAGTTCATTGTTGCTGCCAGATATCTTAAGACACGCTTCTACAATGTCGAGAGTGAAAAAGACTTTGGAAAACCAGGTTCTACAACATTGAAGGAGCGTCTTCTTCATAATAAATTTCTATTAAAGTTAAATTAAGTGTATTTAAAATAAATTTTGATAGTTTTTTTTTTTGGTCTGAGACAACCACATTTCATTAAAATTGTTAAATAAGTTATTATTTATTAATATCCTTTAAATTTTTTTAAAAAAAAATTATTAAGTCTTCGCGAGCTACTGTTACAACTCTGCCGTGCCACAATATGGCGTGCATGCCGCGGGTTGGCCACCCCTGATTCAGACTTTAAATGTTATGTCTAAAATGTGAATAATAGAACACATAAAATTAATGTTTATTTAATCATTAGTAACGCTGTAACATCCAAACTGGTTGTTATTTGATTAACAGTGGTTCTCTAAATTGAGATAGTAATTCGAATTAACAGCTATTTTTAATTGTATTTCTATATATGCAAAATAATTATTAAGGTGTGAAATAATTATTTTATATAAGATTTTTGTAACTATTTTTTTTCAAGACGATACTGTAATATTTTCCGTTTTAAAATCGATTCTTTAAATTGTAAATTATATTCAGCATCACAATATTGAAAATTTACGAACATTTCGATAAACTTTGATGTCTTGCATTTTTATGTATGAAAATTCTTCCCGATGAGCTCAATTCATGACGGTCGCATGATAAAGACAAATACCATTCTCCATTAAATTCAAAATAGGTACTAAACTAATTGTTCTTGTTGTTCTATTTGTAAAATTGTGTAAAATTTCAAATTTTTTTGAGTAAAAATGTTCAAATGTTAAAAAAAATTTCTTCAAAAGATTTTAAAATTTAAAAAAAAAGTCTTTATTTTATGCATGTACTTTTAAGGAGGTAGGTTCATGAATTTCGGCCCCCAAACACATTTTTCCCTTTTCCCATTTTAATAAAATATGAATTTCCATGCTTCTAATGGTGCAAAAATTATCATTCTACGTGCAAGTAGAAGTATTTTTAATAATTTTTTGAAAATGTCTTACCTCCTGTCAAAGTCTACTAAATCCATTACTAAAATCCATTTTTCTCAAAACTAACATTTTTACCATATAAGGAACATTTGTTCCTAAACTGCTTCATTTAACAGCTTATAACTTTGCATAGTTAATAATTACACTCTAATACATACTTTAATTGAGGGATTTTTTCAAAAAAATATTCTGACTTAATTTATATCATTAAACATCATGAAATTTCACTGTTTTTGAAGGAAAAAAAAAAAAAAAAAACAGATTTGTGCAAAAAATATTTAAAAAAAAAAAATAACACTAGACATCCTATCCATAAAATCTCTTATTAAAGTATGTATTATGGTTCAAAGAATATTCAGTAAAAAAATTGGAGATTTTTATTCAAAGAATATGTTTATAAATGTTCCATAAAAATACCTATTTTTAACATTACTGAGAAACATATCCTGTTTTGTGAACCTACCCCCTTCAATGAGATACATTTTGTCTAAATATGCGCCTTATTGTTGTTGACAAATTTGTATTTTTTAAGAGAAAGTTTCTGAAAAGATCAAAATTTGGCAACAACGAAGCGCATGAACTGATTTAGCTGGAAACACATGATTGCTTTTATCGTATGACTGTGACAACGCATGAGATTTTGAACTGATTGGCTAAACACACGCGGTTATCATTATCAAGTGACTATGACGTCACATGTATTGAGCCCATTTAAACATAGTTACTAGACAAAAGGTGTATAGAATAGTTATTTTTGAAAAAAATAATTTACTTCTACAAAAATATATTTATATATTTTTTAAAAAGATTAGTTTTTCCGAAGGCATTTGATTTGTTTTTATTTTATGTATATGTTAATTTCAATTATATTATTGAACCATTTTTATTTAATTAAATCTAAGTTCAAGTTTATGGTTTAAATATACTTGATTATGGTTAAAAATTACGAGGTCCGTCACCAAAAGCCTTCAAGTAGCTAAGCAGTGCGACGTAAATGTTCTCTCACTTATGGTTTAAATATTTAAGGCCGTAAAAAAGGTACTCAACGTATTTGCTTGGGTATTTTAAAATACTAAAAACAAAAAAAAAGAGCTCATTTTTGTGTTAACCTTTGATCAACTGATCAAATTGACGAGAGTGAATGCAGTCACGCGTATGCTACGGTACATTTCACCTAAAAGTATTCATTCAGATATCGTTATCTTAACTTTAATGTCATACGCAATTTCAGAAATGTAACAAAAAGAGTTCAAGGGAAATTATTATTATTTTTATTTTAAGTAAAATAACTATAGTTTAAAGAATTGAAAGGATAAGTTCTTATTTAGAAGAAAAAAGTAGTTTCACAATTTAAGCTGCTGGTGACATCTGTTCAATCAATAGTGTAGAAAAACTCGTAAAATTCCCAAATGATAAAAAGGAAATGTGATGTAAATAAATATTAGATCAACTTATTGCCTGATTAAACAATGTTAGAAAACTCTTATGGGTCATTAGTTCATTTATATTTGATTGACAAAGACCAATAAAAGGCGTATAGACACATGGAATGATCATTATGTGCCAATAATTGACACATAAAAAAAATTATGAGTTAAATTACTCGTTCATTTATTTTTCAACATATTAAAATTGTAATTATTCTATAATAAATATTTTTTTTTGTTTTCAAATATCATTGGTATTTGATTGCCAAAGTGCTATAAAATACACATAAGTATATTAATTATTATTAACCAATAACACCGAAAGAAGAATATATTTGTAAAAATATACGAATTACTTAAACACAACAATAAAGAAGTGTTGTTGTTATTGCTAATGCCACATGATCGGCAGTGCTAAATAGAGGCCCACGAAATTCATCATGACAAAGGGCTAGATTGTACGCCTGTCGTTAGCCGTAGCTTTAAACACCATACAGGTGACAGCACCACAATGTTGAGAGAGAACAGTCTGAGGGTGATCAGGGGACTTCCACCTCTCTTTCCCTTCCACTAACCTCATAAGAGGACTTGCGGCTGGTAGAATAATTAGAGTACCTCCATTCTGCGAGGACACTATACACTTACAAACATCCTTGGATCCCCGGGTTTCGAACCCAGGCCCTAGGCACAGCAGTCAGCGTCACTAACTGCTATACCGGATGAGAGACTTACAATAAAGATGTACTGATTTTATATAAAATCTTTCTTTTGCTTTCACATCCCAATGTGTTAACACATCACTCAATAAGTCCCGGGACTACCTAATAAAACAACTTTTAGGAAAAATTGAGCTTTATTTATCAAGATACTCCCCTTCAAGAATGATACATTCCACCCAGCGCTCTTCAATTTTTTAAATACCTTTTTCGTAGAACGATTTGTCTTTGCTCTCAAAAAAGGCTTCAACTTCGTAAATCACTTTTTCATTTGAGCCAAACCTCTTTCCCTGTAGCATTCTTTTAAGGTCTTCAAAACGCCAGTAGTCCCTGGGGGCAAGATCTGGACTGTACGGTGGGTGGGAAAGTAATTCGAAGCTCATTGTTTTGCTTGGACAGGGTTTTTCTTCATCACAAAGCAATGCTAACACATAAAATTCTTTTTCATACATAATTTTTAAGCAAACAAAAGTTGCTTCACTAAAATCTCTGTAACTTTCAACTAAACAAGCTATTTTCACGAAATTTCAATACGTGCCGTTTGAAAGTTAGTAGTACTAGGTTATACTAAAGAAAGTTAGAAGGTAGTGCTATCTATGTTAGGCCCGGGACTTATTGAGTGATGTATATTAGAAACAAATATCCCCGTCCGAGTGTTGCCAGTTGGTAGAAGAAGTGCCAATTCAGGTGTCATTCTCGTCACTTGACTGAGGTTAAAAATTACAAGGTCCGTCGCCAATAGCTCTCGTGTTGTTTCAGAGGGCGATGTAAATCAAAATCAAAACAAATTAAATCAAGAATTGTTAATGGAACATAGCGAATTAAATTTGTTTAAATATCTACACTTAAAACAAAACTATTAAAGCTTATTTTGAAAAGGAACTTGCAACCATGGTAGTCGAGTGGTTAGCAGAATTTCTGTAGAGTCAAGGGTTTGAATCTTGATGCCATTAAAGACCCCTCGTGTTGAGAGGTTGATGCTAGTTGAATTTTTCGAAATTCAATCCTCAAATTGGCGTGATGAGGAAATTTGGAAAGTGAGGCATTAGTTCAGATGTCATCTTCGTCACTTGACTGAGGTTGAAAATTACTAGGTCTTTCACCAATAGTTTTCATGTTGCTTAAAATGCGACGCTCTCTGGAAAAGAAGCTAATTTGAAAAAACCGATAACTACCATAAATACATTTTCAATGATTTTGAGAAATTATTTTTTTTTGAAATACGAAACGATATAAAAAGGTGTCAATATATATGTGCTTAAGGTGGGTAAGTTTTTAAATAGTTATTTTTTCAATTGGGACTGTGGATTGGTATTTTACCATTGCAGATATAGTACATTCCCCAGAAGCTGGTATCACTTTTTTGTGCGGCACCATATAGATGGATACTAATTGCCGCAATATAATTTTGACGCGCAGTTTCCTTCCCAAATAGGGGCCACGGTAGCCTAGTGGTCAAGGTATCAGATCGTGGCTGGCATGTCATGAGTTCGAGCCCAGTACCACTGAAAACCCGCCGTATAGGGGAGCGATGCTCGTTAAATCCGTCGAGAGCTCAAACATCCTCCCGTTGATGTGGTGTGGTAGTTAGGAGAGGGGTTCCGGCTCAGGTGTCGTCCTCGTTACTTGACCGTGGTTCAAAATTACGAGGTCCGTCGCCAAAAGGTGTCGTGTGGCTGAGAAGTGCGATGTTAAAACTCACTCACTCCTTCCCTCCTTCCCATATGGAGGCACCTGAGCTCTAACGATCCGAAATTGTACCAGGAATAAAATTTTACCAAGAATACCCAAGCCAGACAGGCACTCTAGGGATCTTTAACATGCCGTATAATCATACGACATGGACGCTGTCGATTTTCTGCATCATGAAAATCCACCGACTTGTGCAAGGATCGAACCGGCAAACTTGGACGTAGAAAGCCAGAGCCAAACCAATTACGCCACCCAAGCTGACCTTGAAAAAAACGACGTAAATATTCAAAAACCGTACTTAAAAGAAATATTCCAAACATTTAAAAATTATCGCAAAAATAAATGGTTCTAAAAGGGCTCGAAAGCTGCAATTGAAGAATGCTTTTCTTTCTGGAAATTATTGTGGATGCAATACAACGGTAAGTACTTTCACTAATCAAAACACTTTTTAATAAAAATTTCCATGGAAAAATTCAATTTCATCAACACTATATTCTTTCATATGCTAATGCTCAACTTCATTGTTGCAGAAGCATGGTGACCAATTCTGTGACACTTGGCTTGATTCATCCAATAAATAGCTAACTAACAAGATGAAAAATGAAGAGAAATTTGAATGACAATGCGAATGAATGATCATTAAAAAAAATCAAATATTCCCGAAAAAATAATCTCAATTAAATAAGTACATTTCATTTTTCGTGATAAGGTATTGAATAAGGTATAATAGATTTTTATGCGTTTGCAATTATCCTCTTTTATCTACGTGCTTTACATATTCATGTTCTTCGGAATGAGGGAAAAAATTCTTTATATTAACTGGTGTATTTAATAAATTTTGAGACAAATCTTTTAACAGGAATTAAAAACGCTTTCATTTTTAAGATATTTAAAGTCTTTTATGTTTCTTTTTGTTATATCAAATTACTTAAATAGTAAAAAAAAAATTATCTTTTAAAAGTGAACTAATTGAAAAAATATTTCCGGAAACAAAGACTATGAAAATATATAATTATAACTTTTTTTTTGAGAAACTTGAGCATTTGAAAGAATGTACGTAACTATTTTGATCTTGTACAGCAAGAAAAACAAGTACACTATCTACGAATACAAAAGATTCAATAGATCAGATCAAATCCAATTTAGTTAATTATTGAACCATGATTTTAAGTTATCGATTAATTGAATATGTTTGTCTAACGAAATGAAATTGGATTATTCTGATTAAAAAAAAATACATTCTTAGACAATTTTTATCTTTTCTTCGAATACAGTTTCATTCGAGGGAAAAACGTGACTTCATGTTTCTCATGAAAAATATTTACGGTTTAATGCACTTATTCTATAGAATTTTAATTCGTAAAATTGGTACGGTGAAGACGAATGACTGGTTTTTGTGGGAAACTTAGTAAGAGCACTTAACTCTCAATAATCTACTTTCCTACCTCGCAAGCAAAAGTAGCGAATCTTCTAAACACCCCAAACCACACTTAACACTAATTTGCTCCATCACTGAGAGTTTTTCGGTCCGTAAGACTGTGGGATAAAGAAACGCAATAGGATAAAAAATTTCTTACGATGAAAAGAAAATCCCATCTCTCATCTTGGAAATCTTATTCTGAAGGCTTCCTGGGAACAGAGAGAAATTGTGGTACTTAGTTTCTTCATGAAGGCTTCCAACTGCTTTCCCATGGCATCCAACAGCAGTTTTCTAATTCGACAACAACCAACTGTAAAGAGGTGATAGACAGTGATTAGGTCTTATTTACATCACTCCAATGGACCTTTTTCTTAACACTCCTTACTACTACGCAAGGATGAGATCCGAGGGAACAGACACATATTTATGTTTCATCTATTTCTTTAAGGGTTTCTAGCAAATCAAGTTATATTACCAAGGTAAATGTTGATATGAAAAAGTGTTTCAAAAGTCGACGGAATTCACTAATTATTTTTGTTGGAAATTGAACTGTTGTTTTCAGTCTTAATACCTAAAGTCCCACAAATTTATTTCTTGACATACAGTCGGAACCCGATTTACTGAACCCCAATTGAACGAATTTCCCCCCCGTTTAGAATGAAAGCACAAAAACTCCATTTAACGAATAATAAAGCCCGAATTAACGAATTATTTCAATAGCCCCTCAAAATTTTTATTTGTTTGGTTTAGAAAAAATTGGATTTATTTTCAAGTGGAATGTCTTTTCCAATTCCTACTATTAGTTCACTCTCACCCTATATATACATAGCTTGTGTTCAAATTTTCAATCGTTAATAAAATACATTTTATTATTTTATTCACCCTCTGAAGTTTAAATACATTTTTTTTAAATTTATAGTGGATGACGCTTGATGTTAATACAGTTTTTTCAACTATAACTTCCTTAGTTAAATTTTAATTTTTTAATTTTAAATTTATTCTGCGTTATTTATCTGACGAAGGTAGAGTTAGCACCAACAGATGGTGTCAGAAAGTTTTTCTAACGAATTTTTTTTAGCTTCAAATATATTTATTTAAACTTGCAATGGAGGCATTTGATGTTAATACAGTTTTTTCAAATATTAATTCATTATTTAAATTTAATTAACCAAAATAAAAATTTTCTTTGTTGCCCTAAGTAGGAATTGATTTTAAGAAATTTTTTTTTATATTACTTGTTTTTTAGGAACATGAAGACTTTTCTTGTACGCACCCATTTTCGGCGGGGAAAAGGTGAAGCCCGTTATAAAATATTACGAGGGTAGATGAATCATAAGTGCAACCTATCGCGTGAGTTTTGAATACGACAATAAATTTTTTTCTAAAACTCTTATCAAAACTGTTGCATTCTTAATGCTTTGCATTGTAAAGAAAGTGTGAAAACATACCTCATGCAGTAGAATGTAAATGACGCAGTATTTCTTCTCTTCATAAAATCAAAAAAAGAATTCTTTTCAGTCAAGAATCAAAATGATTGTCAAATATTTATTGGACAGTATCTTAAAATTCCCGTTTAACAGGTGTGTAATAATTCACTAATTTTTTTTTTTATTGGCTGAATAAAAAGGTTATAGGTTCTAACTATTGATATTTTTTATGAAATTACTTATTATAGAAATTTCAAAAGGTAAATGAAAAAAATTGTATTTTTTTGGATCCCAATATTAAGAATAATCCCAAATTAACGAATAAAATGTGTTGGTCCTGATGATATAGATTATAACTGCGATTTTGAACGATTTTCCTCTTTACTTCAAGTAAGTGATGTAAGAGAACATGGTAAGCAGGGGCGTAGTTACAGCCGTATAAATTATACGGGGCCCCCTAGCTACAGGGGCCTCAACATTTGTATGCTAAAAATTGTAAAATGTTAAGGGGCTTCCAAAAAATATCTCTAAGGAATTTTGATACAGGGCCCGTTTAAGACTAGCTACGCCAGTTATTGTTAGATGCAACAAAATTGATCATTAATATGTAGTTCTTTATTTTACTGTTATCCTCCTACACAAAGATTTGAAACTGGAGATTATTCAGAAATCATTTTGATTGCAACTAACTTTTGTTTTTGTATCTCAAATTGCAAATTGCAGCTAATTATTACAGACGAAATTTTAAAAAAATGTTAAAAGAAATTCCTTGAATAAAAAAATTAACGGACTTAAAAATGTTTACATTGAATTTTCTCATGATATGCTTCTTTTCGACTTTCTAAGGTTTATTACAATGAAATAAAAAAAAGAAATGGCTATTATTGAAGAACTTATGAAATAATAATGAGAACAAAACTGTAGCTATATATATCCTTATCACTTTAAACTAGTTTTTGTTATTACAACGAAAATGGACATCCTTAAGTTGCAGGTATTATAGTTGTTTCGGAATGTTCCATTAAAACCTAAAAATAACATTTTTTCCCCTTTTAAATTTAAATGTCCTTAACTGAACTTTTTTGCAAATTTTGGATAGTTTATTTTTATTTAAAAATGCTCCTGTAACTACACAAGCTGTCAATTTACTCTTTTCAAGACACAGTTTCCTACTTCTATTTTATAACAGTGCTCTTTAAATGGTAGTATTCCGTTTTACGCTATGGTTTATATATATATATATATATATATATATATATAATATATATATATATAATATATAAATATATATAAAACTATAATATATATATATATATATATAATATAATATATAAACCCCACTTATCGGTCCTAAGTCCGAGGTTGCACTTGGATATTTTATAATTTTTATCTTATACAATTTTAATTTCGCTTGAAAACGATGATATTCATTATTTTTGTTCGCCATTGAAATTTTGAAATATGATGTTGTACTCTAGGTTTGATATGATTTGAATATTTGCTTGGTTATATTAGTGTGAGGTATTTTGGATATATTTAAATATATATATATATATATATATATATATAATATATATATTTTTTCTTAATAACATACTGTATGTTTATTTTTCAAGCTCTATGGTTGGGTTGATAGCCTTTTGAAAGAATAGATAAAAAATAATTGGGATAAATATTTTACTACTATTATACCAATTATTTCCTAATTTTTTCTGGGCAAATAAGCATGTATCTACCTAACACCTGCATTAATTGTTGGCCAAATTATCATTGATTAGTTTTTCACCAATACTTTCATCCTCTTATTCCTTCAAGTTATATAATCAACAATCGCATTTCATTCAGTTTAGTGTACAGTATATGTATTTCGTTTAGTACATGAATAAAGTTTCTTCTCGGAGGGTCGGTTCGCAGCTCGAAACCCTTTGGGTGAGCTCGATTCTTCCGAGTAAGTAAGTTTAATATATCAAAATTCTTTGATCCAATAATACAATAGATTCATAAAGCAAAATTACCATTTCAATATTTTTTCTATATATAATTTTTAAAAAAAACTTCCCTTTTTCATTGAAAACATTTTTAAAAGTGTATTAATTATTTGATTAAATGTATAGTTCATTAACCTTTAGTCTCTATTGCTTTTTTCTAGTACGTAAAAAGTCATTAATTTTACTTAATTTATTTTAAATAAAATCTATAATTTTTTAGAAAGGTATTTGGTTAGATTATATTTGTTTTCATTTGTCTTTTGGCTATTTTAAGGAAATATTTTTTCACTTTATCTAATGTCATGACTAATTCAAATTACATGTGCTATAATAGTCAAATGAATTGTATTCTTCGAATTGATGACGAGTGAGTGAATATTAACGTCGCGCTATTCAGCTACGTGAAGGCTTTTGGCGACGGACCTCGTAGTTTTAAACCATGGCCAAGTAACGAGAACGACACCTGAGCTTTAACCCCCTTCTCTTAACTACAGACCAAACCGAAACGAAATACACAATTCTTTTTCTAATGAAGTGGCAGAATGGTAATTACCTCTGCAGACCTAGTACTTTCCCCGGGAGCTATTATAAATTTTTAGTGTGGCACCATATAGGTGGATATCAAGTTCCGTAAGGTAATTTTGACGCCCAGTGTCCTCCCAAGAGGGGGACACCTGAGCTCTGAGAATGCGAAATTGTAACAACAAATTAAATTTTGCCAAGAGCACCCAAGACAAACGGGCATTCTAGAAATCTTTAACACGCCGCATAATCATACCACATGTATGCTATCAATTTCTTTGTATCATAAAAATTCTCCGACTTAGACTGGGGTCAAACCCGCAAACTGTGGTGAACAAGGCCAGTGCCAAACCAACTACGTCATCCAACCGTCGAAATTGATGGCAAAAATATATTGTAGTAATACATTATTATTCATATATCTTTTAAAAAATATAACTTTTTAATTTAAATCGTGGAAGCATAATTTAAGGTATTCATTCAACAGTCCTAGACAAATATTATATATAGGTTTAGAAATTATTCTAAATATATTTATAAAAATCACATCCCGCATAATTATAACAGTAGAAAGTTGATTCAAGGGCTTCAGTTCGTATCAGACAGAAACAGAATTTAACATATTCAATACACCAAAGTTGAAGCTGCAATATTTCTAAATATAAGCAGAAGTATTGTTCATAGAACTGAAATTTACTGTAGAGAAAAAAGTGTTGCTATCTGCTGAAAATGAATTACTTTGCTATCTGAGAAGAAAAAAAATTCTTGTTTTCTTTACTAGGTTTGTCGAGAAAATATACTGAACTAAGTAAATATACATCAGAAAACAAAAGATACTCATACAATTTTCTATAAGATATTTATAACTTTGTCTCAGGTAGGATTATAATATACCTTTTTGAAACTTTTTATTTAGTTTAAAATTATTCTCATTATTTCTTAAGGTATGAATCATAACTATTAAGGAATCCTTCTTTCTCCGTTATTTTCTAATGTTATCTCAAGAAGTCTCGAGTGTTAATTTTGTCTCGAGAGCTCAAAATATAAACAATTTTCGACTAGACATAATTCTTTGATGTTAAAATTAAATAATTGGATTATCTTACACAATTTTTTTAAGGGAATAGGTTTTTTGAGGTTTCAAAAAAGTGTAAAATGTTTGAAATATAATTATAAATTTAAAAATTATAGGTGCAGGAAAATAAGAAACATTTCTGTAAGAAATACTAAGTAAGCTTTATGTTGCACATGATATGCTCTAAAATAGTAGCCTTTGATGTATAAAAGTTTATAAATTGTAAAATGTATCATACTCATTAAATCTTACCTAATTTTAGAATTATATATCTCTTTTTATTCAAATTTTTTAAATATTAAAATTTTAAAAAAATTTAAAAAATTAAATTTTTTTTCTTTATTAAAAATATTTATTATTCTGTTTATATAAAAATTCTACAGTGTAATAAGAATACATTTGGTTTCATAAATCAACTTATTGCTAGTAATTAAAGCTACTATTTTGGAAAATATGCGAAAACTTACTTAATATTTCTTACAAAAATGTTTCTTATTTTCATATGCTTATTATTTTTAAAATTATGATTAGATTTTAAAACTTTTACTCTTTTTTAAATCTTATTCCTTTATTCAAAAAGGTTTAAAAGAAACAAATTATTTAATTTTAACCTCAAAGAATTATAACCAGACGAAAATTGTTTATATTTTCAGCTCTTGAGACAAAATTAACACCCCTGAGACCCTAGGGGGGAAACTTTTGTGGCTTACAAAATATAATCTTTTAGTATCTTTGCTTTTCCTTTGAAATATGAATTACATAGAAACTCAGTAAAAAAAAACCCGCCACAAGTATTTTCTTTTTATTGTATTCGGATTTAATTCAATTTATTCGACTGTTAATGTATAGTATTTTTAATGTAGATAGACTATTATTCCAATTTATTATCATTAAAATAATCATTGAAAAGTTCTTCTCATTACATTTATATAATTTTACAAAAGTCAAAGCAGACTTTGAAATTTTTTTCATGAGTGATGCTTTATTCGAATTCGGCTTATCAACAATTTAATTGCATGTGAATAATTTATATTGTTAAATATTCATGTTGAAAAGTAAAAAATAAATCAGTCACAACATTTATATATTTCATCTTGACAGTTATATATCTCGTTGACGCTCAGTTTACTATTAATTGTTATCGAATAAAAAAAGGTAAAATTGAAAAAAAAAATTAAAATAATTTCCGAAGAAAGAATTGAATTTATTTACCTTTTTAAATTTTTCTTATGGTTGTACAGAGAGAGAGAGAGAGAGAGAGAGAGAGATATCCGTAATATATTACTTATATATTTCACACACACAAAATTTGGTTTATTCTGAAGTGTGTGTATATATAATGTATGGTGTTTACGGAATAGAAAATACTTTAGAAAGCTTTACATAACCGATCTATTATAGCATGGTTTCAATTATCACTCAGTAAATAAGAATTTTGAAAAAATATTGAAATCTTCTTAACGAACTGTTTCTTAAATACTGGAAATCCTCAACAGCATACCTTGCTCTAGATACAATATACGAAAGAAAAAAAACTAGTTATATGACAAGCTTTTAAATTAAAACAATGGTTCTATGGTAATTATACTAATCAAAAAATTAACTCATTAGCTTCGTAACTAGGAAACTTCAAGGAGTCAAAAATAACGACTATGACTGAAGAATGTGCGTAGAAGTTGTATAAAATGTTCATATATTTCTGAAAACGTTGTTTTAATTAATTAATTGTGAACACACAACTATGAACCCGATTTTGTAACCTCCTAAACTCAAAAATTCAGAATTTTTGTAAAGAAAAATGTCCTAATATTTATTTAAGTTGGCGTGGATAAAATGCACAACCTTTTTTTCCATCATACCCCAATGGTGTGCAAAAGGGAGGGACATGGGGATTCAACCCCTCATAGACTAAATGATTTTTAATTTTTAAGATAGAGATTACCCCTCTCCGCTTTGCCTGTTTTTTAGAATGTGACCCCCCCCCCCTCATAAGAGGTCTGTGTACGTTTCTGTCATGGCATTAAAGTGTAAGCAATATTTAATATGCAAATTTTCATTTTAACACAAATTTAAAACCTATCATAGTAACGTATAGAAGACATACACAAGAAGATAACCATTTAGTTAAAGCAAAAACTAATGTGTATTAATATTTTGTTACTCTCTGTAAGCTAAAAAAATTAAACTGATCTCTTTAAAAGTTTCAGATTTCTGTCTTGATTTCTTAGCAGTAGAGGAAAGCAACATTAATGCGAAATTCATAATTACATGTATCTTTCTTAGTATACCTCTACCATACTTTTCAATTTTGAAGTATTTGTGCGCAGGCCTTTCCTTTTCTTGCCAGTTTCTTTCTACAACTGAAATAGATAACAATGCCCCCAATTCACTTCCGAGTATAGGACTGCATTGTTGTCCTGGCGAGTAGGTCTTCTCCAAGTGGTGGGGAAAGAGAATGGGGACAGGACTAGGTTATCTTGCTTCGAAGGTCAAGTAGGACCTTGGTGATGGGCAGCCATCAGGGGTAGATGGAGTGCGTCAATGAATGAATAGAAATACCGTCAAACGATTCTTTTATTTATTCTTTTTTTTGACGAGGTCGATATTCTGTGTGCTTTCTAAAAAGTAATTTCGTGGAAGTGTAGAGAACACCCCTGAAGATATTCCTTTCAGAAATGTTTTATTTCACAATGCTATGAAGCTATTGTTAAAATCATTCATGGCCACCACGCAGTTTAAAGTGAAAACTATAATAGATAAAAGTTACTGAATTATTAATAATCACAACCTTAAGGTAATGTTGCAATCAAAGCAACTCAAAAATAAACATTGCAATGTATTATCAAATTTGTTGTTGAAAGTGTCAAAATGGAAATGTGTTTGTTTTGCTCAAAGCGAATCGATATATTTTTGCTAAATAATGTTTTAGTGATGTATCTTTATTAAATATTATTTAAATTAAATTTTTTTACTTGAAGTTTTATTTGGGATCGCGGTGACGTACTGGCTATGGTCAGGAACTCATGACCAGGGTGTCGCGGGTTATAGTTCTGGTGCCGCTGAAGACCCGTCATATAGGGGGGGGGGGAGATTGATGCACGCTAAATCCGTCGAGATTTAATCCTTTATCCACTGACGGTACTTATTAGTACCACTCACTTTAAAGTTACATAGAATAAACATTTTTACGAATACTCTGACGATACTCAGCAGGAATATTCTTTCAAGTCCACTCTTCCAAGATATATGGAAACACGGGTTCTATGATGAGTATTTTCGCGGGGAAGGCGAATAGTTTTATAGCAGAAATTGAATTTTCAGCTGACATTTTGATTGGATTGCGAAGATTGTCATTTTTGTTCCGAAAAAGTAGTTAATGTCAAAAGGTGAGTGTCTTATTTTTTTTGTATGTTAATGAAGACCTTGGAAACGATTTGACTATAATTAACTATAATTAATTTTACAGTTGATTATCTTTAATTAATTAATTAGCTCTAACCAATTAAATTTCCCAAAGTTGATTATTTTCTTTTATGTATATCCCTTAATTTTCAATGCAGGATTTAAAAAAAAATTGCATGAAGAAAACTGCAGTGAATCATAATGCGGTAGATAAAGAATGTGTGTGAATAGAGTTTTTTCAAACATTGATTCATTAATTAAATTGAAAAATGAATAAATAGTAACAAAAAAATAATAGTCCAACAGCACATATGGAAAGGAAAATCGTTCGTTGTGTCCCTGTAGCGCAATGGATAACGCGTTGGGCTGCTGATCCAAAGGGCGTGGGTTCGAATCCCACCTGAAATGGCCTAGTTTCTGAGAATGTGATTTCCTTTTACTATATTATTTTATAACAATAATTAAGTTTAAGGAATGAATATATAAATAGTAACAAACAAAAAAATAGTCCAACAATCATATATAGAAAGGAAAATGAAAAATTGCAAGGAAAATCGCTTTCTATTTTGTCACTTAATATTGTGATTCTGTCATATGCATTTAGATATTTATATTAATCGTAACTATTTAATAAAAAAATAACTAAAATAAACTGTTTCTTTGTTGACCGAAGTAGGAATTGACTTAAATTTTTTTTATATATATTACTTGTTACACTTAGAAGAATAGCAGGGGAAAAAAATACTTCCAGTATTAAGTGAACTGAAAGTAAATTCTGATTTAGGAGTAATTTTGTGTGTGAAATAATTCATTAAAAATAAGAAAGACTTTATTTCGGATATATAAACTGCACATATTTGGTAATTTATGATGCTTACTACTTCAGATTATTTTTGCCATTTTAAACACTGAAGAGATGACGCAGCTTCAGTTTTTATAGCGATTATTTTTAGAATACAATTCTCTAATGCTCTACATTTTTTAAATTCTTATTTTTACAATTTTTGAGAGGATAGGCTTTAAAAAATCCATATTAGCATTTAAAAATCTAAATATTTATTTTTAACGCTTTTTTCACATACTTAAACTAAATAACTAAGACTCCTAAAATTAATCATGGCCTCATTTTCGTTAGCCCCGAAGCTACCCTCTGAGATTCAAAAGCTCTATCCTGATTGTTGGATTGATAGGAACAAAAAACCGCCCCTTAGGGGATCGAATGGAAGAGTGCCGGAGCCATACCAATATTTGTGGACTCTTTGAGTGGCTTAGGAGCAGTCACTTACATCAGGTAGAGTAAATTGGCCAATCTCCGTCCCTACACCACCTGTCTTTGTGACAGCCTTCGACTTTGAAGTCAAAAACAAACCCAATACAGAAGCGTTGGATTATGTTTCATGGGGCCTTCATTTTCAGTGTCGACATTAAAGATCGTGTTGACTTTAGGGAGGTTTTTCATGATGACTTGCTATAGCACTGCTCTATTATTGAGGGAAAATATACTTCGAACTGGATATCATCCCCACTTTGGCGAAGAAAAAAAGTTTATAAGCCATATCTTTTTCTTTTTAAACAGTTTATGTATGTTAATATATTTTAAGATATCCGAACACGTTTTGAGTACTTTTTTATTAAAAATAATACACTAAAACATTATCAATACTTTTTTAGGGATCAATACCAATAAATGCTAATATTTAACTAACAATATTTGAAAAAATATATAAATTTTACAAATATTGCGATTACAAGGGAAATTTCAGCAATATTTTTGAAAAACTTCAAAGCAATTAGAGAAAAAAGTAATCAACTTATATCAGTAAAAGTATTACTAAAACAAATAAGATGCATTTATCTAGAGAATGTACTAAAATGTTAATGTTTTATTGAAATTCGAAAATTTTAGATTTGATAAGTAAATATTACATGAAATATGACGTTCTTTATGAGACCATTATTTAAATAACAGCCCGTATCTCAAAAAATATTCATACAATAAGAAATATATTTTAGAACATTCTCTAGAAAATAATATAAATATCAGGTTCAAAAAGTTTTGTAGAAATACATTCATAATATTTTGAGTTAAGACTCACCATAATAGATTTTGAGCACAATTTAATTGCCCAGTTCTGGTAGATTAAACACCCACTTTCGGTTTTTCTAATTTTATAAAATTGATCGTAACTCTGCCTCTAGGTAACGTAGAAACAGAACAAAGTATGTTTTGTAAAGACAAAAGATAGCTCTATACAATAAAATAAAAACAAAAACAAAAAAAAGTTTACTTTGACCTAATTTGGTCATTTCAACGCGTTCGGATACCTTAAATATTTCATTGTCTTACCGGATAGTACTAATTTATTGTTTTCTGGCGTAAAAGAGTGAAATTTGAAATACGATTTTGGATTTAAGTAAACTAAACTCAGTGGCGCAACAGCCCATGAGGACCAAGGCCTACTCTGTGCCCATCTCAGTTTACATGACCTTGGGAAATGGGGTGCATGAGCAGATGTTCCGGTCAGGTGGTCAGCCAGTGTTTATTTCCCAAGCAAGCTTGTTTTAAGTAATTGTATTAAAAAAAACGCAGGGTATATATATTGAGATAACCTAATTGAAACAAAATCGTATTATAATTTGGTATAGACTTGTTTTTGCTCTGATTATTAAAATAAAGATTTGTCTTAAATTTATATGATAGATATTTCCTGTAATTTTCTACTGGAAAATAAAATATGGTTTATTTATAGTGTGAGCATATATTAGTTGATAAACAAAACTGCAAATAATAAAGTATGAAGTATTTTTTAGTGAACAAACAATTAGAATACACAAGCATTTTAAGTAAACTAGCATTTTGTCAAATGTATTATTAAATATTTGATGTAAATAAAGAATAGAGCAGTTAAACATATAAAAAAACCTATAAAATGAAAAGAATATTTTTGCGTCTTTGAAACAAAACCAGAAAAGTCCACAAAATGATAACGCTTCTTGTATTATTTCTGAATAATTAAAGCAATAGTTTGTAAGAATATATGTTCGCTTTTGAGCTGATTTTTTAAAATTGCATCTGCTTGCCAGTAAAATATAAGCATAAAATTAAATGTGAATCTTTCAAAAAAACTATTTAAAACTGTTAGCTTTTAGTATTTTAAAATGTTTTTAAAGTTTTGCTGGTAAAAGATCTTTAAAAAAATCATGCACCTGAAAGAAAAAGTTTTAAATGTGCTTTTATTTATACATATGAGACATAAATACTACGAAAATGGGAGCGTTGCGAAGTGCATGTCTATCGTAATTTCAAAAGTTTTTAGCTTTTTGATAGTTTTTTTAAATACGTTAACAGAGTTAAAGGAATTTTTTTTTTCACACTTCAACTTTTTTGTTTGTCGTGTAAACTTAAACTGTTCCATAATAGACAAAAATGTGTCAGACTTATTTATCTTATTTTAATAAAAACTATTGAAATTTAAAGAGATCATTTTCATTTCGCGAAAAGTATGCTTCAATTTATGTAATACAACATCACTTTGGGTTATGCTTGCAAATAAATGTTAAGATAATGTATTAGATAATATAATGTATTAGAAGTTTTTATGCATTGAAAATATCTATTTGAGAGCAGAATATCATTGACAATGATTACAAAGCATACCTAACAAAATTAAAGTCAGTTTATTATTAATTTCACAAAAAAATTTAATGAACTTCTCAATTAAATTTACAATTGCATTAACTTATTAAAAAACCTGAGCATTATGATTATTCATTCTTAAATTGACTCTTAATACATTTTTTATATAATTTACTTTTTATGTTTCATGTTTTTGAAGTTTTCATGTTCTTAAAAAGTCTTTTTAGTGAATAGATATTTTAACATTAATGAAATTATTTATCAAATTTTCTAAATTGACTCATTTCCATCAAAATAGACTTTTTATATAAAAAAGGAGCATATTAAACGAGCGGTCGTGCACTAATAAGTTTTTCCTTTTCATAATAACGAGATTTACCATTCGTGTACAAAGAAAAAAAAATCTTTATATTGATCCACGCTAAAAAAAAATTCATCATCATACCGTTCTTCGATGAGTAGACGAATAGCAACCTACCACGCTTTAAAAAAACCAGCCTCGCTTTTTTTTTTCTTTTTCTCATTTTCGCACAGGTTGAAATAAGCAACCCCCCTTCCAATTAACGCTAACGTTCATTCCCATGAAGTAGTTCGCCTCATAGCTCCCGCTTTAGACGAGATGAATAATAAGTGTAAACAAGACATTTTTTCTTCCGTTTTTCTCTCCCCTAATTAATTGAACAGTTTTGAAAACAAAGAGGATATGTCCTTTTTATGCAAGATTTGTTTTCATCCCTATTTTATGTGTCTGTTTATTTAATTCGTGTAATTGCTGAATGCTAAATGTATTCACTGTCAATACACAGATTAGTCTTCCGTTGCACGCAGTTTTGGTTTTCCTTCTCACGAAAATAACAAGAGCGTGAAGAAGTTTTTAATTAGACCTGTAATTATTTTCTTCGCAATGTTCAGTTGATTGTTGCTGTTCATGATGGGGGTTTTAGGAAAGAAAAAGTATTGAGGAAGGGGGGGGGGGAGAGAAAATAAGCTTTATAAAACAACTTAAGGTGAGAAAAGATTGTAAACGTAACGTTTCAAAGTATTTCAAATAATGCTTCAATTAAAAAGAAATAGCCGTTGACAGTTTAAATTTGCAATTCGATAAAGAAAAGAGAGAGGGAAAAAATGTTTTGTTTACTGCATAAATTTCGATGTTTTGCCGAACGGAGTCGAATAGAGAGAATTCCTTTCGTATTGAATAAATTGCAAGAATATTTTGATTTTCTACTGTGGAGTAATTCTTCTGTATTTTTTCTTACATTTTGTTGCGTAATTAATATCTCTCATTTAGTTTGCTTTTTAAGTAAGAAGAAAAGATAAATTTATTAGAAAGAGCGGCTATTAATTTAATTAGTTTTGGTTGAAGCTTTTTTTAAAAAGGATTTTTTTTATGCATGGATATATTTATAAAAAAAATCATTTTTTCCCTCGCTAATAATAACATTAATTTTTTGTTTAGAAGTTCGAGATGTGAAAATGCGATTTTTTAATATTTTATAGCTTCTTTTTCTCGAAGCATTTTGAGCATTTTGCAAACAATAAAAAAGATGTTAATAAACTTAATTAGATTTATTTTTTAAGATGTACATCGATGACTTAAAAAGCTTTCAATGAAAAAATATGAAAAAACTCTAGTTGAATTTTTTTTTATGGATGCTAAGTAGTTTTTTTTATTCGTAGTTTTAAAATTCTTAATTCTTTCTTCAAATTAATGAAATCCTTTACACACAGACAAAATAACAAAAGGCCCAATTCAAACTTTCAGGACTGATTGACACTTCTGGTTTTATTTTTCAAAGAAAGCATTACTATACTTTCTTTTTACGCGAAACCTTTTTTCTTATTAATAATGAAGTGAAAAAATCGATTAATCTTTTGTTTTGCTTTGGTTTTTAGATTGATAAATAGTTTACAATTTAATTATTTCATGTAAACAAAAATAAAGTTCACATTTAAAGTGCTTAACAGTTTTTAAAGATATTTTTGAAACATGCAAACTAAAATAGCTATTTTTTGAAACGGGAAATTTTATAGAAAAATTTAAGAATTCATTGACATTTAAAACATTTTTTTTTTCATATTTTTTTTGTGTGGAGAAATAAGAATTAAGTTTAAGGCTTTTTTTGAGAAAAATAAATAAAATAAGAAAAAAAATTAGTGAAACATTTTATTCGGCTTTGTTGTGTGTACTTTTATAATTAAAAAAAGTTCTTCTGTTTCAGCAAGTAAATACATATGCAAAGAAAATTAAAAACAAAACTTCAATAAATAAAAACAATACGGATATTTCTATTTGTGTTTTTTTTTAAATTAGTTGTAGCAAAAATGCGTCACGAATTTTTTGATTTAAATTTTTTTCTCTGCAGTATTCGAATTTTAACTTTCCTTTTGTATTTAGTTTCTCTCTGTTAAAACTATTTTAAATTTTATCAGAATTTTTTCTGAAGACAAGAATTATAATGTTTAGGGAGTTTTTATCTAATTTCGAGACTTTTTTTTATGAAATGAGTCAATTCTCATAATACGAGTGAATATGAGAGCAACAAATAACACAGCTATATATCCAATGGAAAAATGAACGAATGAGAATGCTAAAATAAATAGCTAAAATGGTAAAAAATAATCTATCGTATTTTTTATATTATTATTAACCTAACGTAATAGATTAAGAAATTTATTAATAAATTATCTAAAAAATAACATACCTTCGAAACAATGCTAAAACACCTTTGGTATGGAGATTTTTCTTTCATCAGTAACTTTTCATTATTTTAATTTTTTAAATATTACAAAAAAATTAAAATTTAAACAAAATTATAAAAATGTATAAATGAATAAAAATATGTAACAGAAAAGAGAAAACAAAAAAGAGATAGATGCTGCATTACTTATAAACATTGCTGACAGAGGGCTGCTTTTTTAAAAAAGGTGGAATTCAACCAGTATTGTGGCTAGAAAACCTTAATTCTTTTTGTTTATCATACAGAGGTAAATTCTATGGTATATATAATTCATAGAACCTCTAAATTTCATTATTAATAAAAAGGTAATATACATAAAAAAGCATTTGAAAATGCTTAGATCACACTTGACTCAAAGAACAAAAAACCAATTATTGTCAGATTCGGTTATTTAAATGCAAATTTATAGTTTGAAAAAAAAGATTGATAAATAAAATTTATTTTTACTAGAATAATTGGAAATTAATATTAAGTAAAACTATAATTATTTACACACTATGATTTGAGAAGGGAAATAGGTACTTAAATGTAGTGAAAATTCATTGAACTATGAATATTTATAATTATTGATAAAAGTATCCTATTTATGTAGAAAGAATAATTTAGTCTAGGATATTTAATATTTCTTTTGCAGATAGCAATGAACAAATTAATTTGGTATTTTTATACTAAATATTATTTAATGAAGCTACTTTACTTAGTTATGCTATGAAATAACTAGGTATTTTATGTGAAACAACTAAAGATAGACCTTAAAGTGAAAAATAAACAACTTCAAAGTTATGTTATTAATTAATTGATCATAAATAGCTAAAATCTCTCGAAAAATACATTTTATCCCTTTAGCGGAGGAATAATTGATTAATAATAAGGGAAAGACAGATGATATAATATGAAAATAACATACCTTCAAAACAATGTTGAAACACCTTTGGTATGGAGATTTTTTTTTCATCACAGAACTTTTTATTATTTTAATTTTTTAAATATTACAAAAAAATTAAAATTTGAACAAAATTATAAAAATGTATACATGAATTAAAATATGTAACAGAAATTTCGGAAGCAAAAAAAGAGATATAGGTGGGTAGCTCATATTGCTAACATTAGTTAAACAAAAAGGGGAAAAAAGAATATGTTGCAAAAATAGATTATATTTAAATATTATAAATTAGGAAGAAAAATTGTTTCTTTATAACTACTATTACACATTTTTTTTACACGAGCACTTTTTAAATCTTTGTCCAGTACCGCAACTTTGATTTGTTGCAACAGATTGAAGCGTGGTGTCAATATTTGGAACTTTTTCAATGGAAGTTAATTCACGCTGACATTTACTGAACTAATATCTAGAGTAAAATTGTTTTATTCGACCATCTCTAATTCCTAATCGGAAAAATCCTACCCAAAGCAGCTAGAACCGGTTCAAAGAACTTTCGAGTGCAGTATTTCATACTTTAGCGATCAAGTAATCTTTATTCTATGGAATACCTAGTTAAATCGAAAAATTCAATAATTTTAAATACTTTAACTGACTTTTTTAGTTATTTCATGAAATTCCTAGTTGTTCTATGAAACAACTGATTTCACACTTTAACGGTAACATATATAATGTATTCGTAAAATAAATGAAATTTAGTCTTTCACGTTCTTTAAAACAGTACGATGTTTTAAGCATTTCGTTCTTGCATATATTCCCTTCATAATAGATTATTTTCGCATTTAGAGAAAATTATTGTCATAAGTGTGCTACATCAAAAGTAAATATATATATTTTTGTCAATAATTTTTTAAAGTCTCTTAAAACTCTTTATCTTAGTAAGCTTTAAAAACACTTTTAAGAATCTGGATTGAATATACCCAACTTTTTTCTTTTACGTGGTAGATACGTTGCAAAAAAAAAAAAAATCGTATAAAAAATACATGCGACCTATGGAAAATTTGGGGATATGTTCCTCAACTTATCCCCCAAAATCGTGAAATATGAAAGAATTCTATTCATATTTTCCCATAAAGTACATTATAATAATTATATATTATAATTTATTGCATAAATAAACTTAACATATTTATAAAAGAACAATATAATTCATTTTTATTACAAAAAAAATTAAAATTAGTGTACAGTGAAAATTTATAAGTACATATAACAAAAATTTAAACTAAAATTAGGAGTAAAACTACCAATTAAGACTAACTCATCGCTACTTGATAACAAGCGGGCACGTTTATTACGAACTGGATCAACAATGCTATCATCAGTAGATATTTCAGATATTTGTAGCACAACTGTCGGTTTTCATTGAAATGAAGAATCTCGTTCGTTTTTAACGTCCTGTGTTGGTTTAGTTGTTGTTACAAAATCTGTTATTAGCTACTGTTTTTTTGGGGGAGGGGGGGTTCTTCAGTTGCTTGGGTAGTTCTAGATATTCTGGTACACAAAATTTATGTTTCGTTGAAATTATAATATTCCATACTTGTAGTAAGTCCTCGCTAATTAAATCAGCTATTAATAGCTGAACTTCACCTTCGGTTTTGTCATTATCGATTTCTTTATAATCAGATAAACTGTTATAAATTGGATCAAATAATCCTCATACAAAGGGCCCAAATCCCCAAATTTTTTGAGATTTGTACTAAAATAAAAAAAAATTACGTAAAAAAAATTCCTTAAGTTTGTGTACCGTGTTATTTCAAAATCGTGTAAAAAAAAAGAGTTGGGTGTACTTATTTTAAACTAGTTCTCATTTTTCCACTTTTGTTGGTTTCGTGGAAGCATTGACTTTTTTTTTCAACATTTTCTTTAATAACAAATAAAAATCATGAAATATTATATAAAAAATATAAATGTAAGAGAAGTTTGCTATTAATATGTAATAGAACTATTAATGTGACATAAATATCTATGAAGCATATGCGTGCAAATCCTATGAAAAATTTCTAAAATCATTCAATTTTGAAGAAGGACTGATATCTATTAAACTCTCTAAAAGGTATCGGTCTTTTAATTACATAAATTAGTTATCTAATTAATCACTAATCATCCAATTTTTTTTGTAGTAGCGTCAATCATTCAATGATTAATTTATCTTGCACATAAAGAGACCCAAAACATTTTTCCTTCGTATATATGCATGACTAAAATGTCATAATCGTCACTTCACTTCAAAATTAAAAGGTCTGTCGAACAATATAGCCTTTGTATTGTTTCAGCGTGTGACGATCATAAGCAATCAGTCAATCAACAGACCTACATGATGATTCAGTTTGTATTCTCTGAAATGTTGTTTATTACCTTAAAGGAGTCAGCTTTATATTACGAGATTGATTAAAAGAAGGAAATAAATGTCCAATTTATAAAACATTTCATGTGTTCAATAATACCAGGGCTTCGAATCGTAATTTTTTTCGTTCCGGTTTTTGTTCAGGTTCAACTAAAAAAAATATATCAGTTCAGTACCGAATTTCGTTCCGCCAAAAAACAAAAAAAAACGATTTTTGGTTCAATTCCGAATAAATAATTTAATTTTCTGTGTCTTCTTATTTGTACTAAAAATATAATTATATCATAATCAAAAATGTAATTCTATCAAAATTTAAAAGATTTGATTTTTTTAAAAATTGGTACACTATATGAGTTGATGCAATTAACCAGCATGTACGATACGATACGAGTGGTGAGCAGAGAACGGTGTGCATTAGCATTGTTATATATTACCAAAATTGCATTTGACAACTAGGTTCATGATTCTGGTTTGTCTATCTAAACAGTCTATACAAACATCAGTAGATGATCGCATGCTGATATGTGAAAAATATAACTCGGCTTTTATTTTCCTTAAAAAGATCATCTAGTTTCTTAACTGAATTAAATCTTCCTTCTACAAGTAGTTTCCTGCGAAACTGAAACAGAAAACTATTAGTGAACATTTAAAAAGGAAATCTAGAAGCAATGTACATGTAACAATGACAATTTTATGATCGACTATAAATTAGAAAATATTCACAAGTTGGTTACACACAGTACAAAATGACTGAAGACACATCGAGCCGAAATAAATCAATATTTTTTTCGGTTCAGCTGCAGTTTTCATTCCGACCAAAATAATGGTTTTTTTCTGGTTTTCGGTTCGGTGCCAGTTTGAATCCCTGAATAATCCGCATATATTTAATTGCTGATTTCAGCGTTTGCTAAATAATTGGAGTTAAACACTAGATGCTGAATTATATTAATATTTCTCACAAACGTATTTGAAGTTTTACGTTAAAATCATGACTTTCATTATGAATAAATTATATGTATATATACATAAACAATGAATATTATGTGCAAGTGTGGACTTGTATATAAAGGAAGGGGTCTAAAATATGCTCATACTTTATGGTAACTCTACGGTGAAGGAATCAACTCTACACTGAGGGAAATAGGGGGAGAACTATGTATATCTCTTATTTCTACGGCTTGAAGAATGACCGCTAAAGTCTGTTATCTGCTTGGTTGCAGCTGGCTCGGCTAATCGACACAACTTGTGCTGAAGCACGTTTCTTCTCACTGTAGCTTGGCTACAGATAATAGCTTTACTCCTGTTGTGTTCTCCTAGTCTTCACTATGCTAGATTACGGAGTTTCTAACGTGTTTGATTTTTCTTTTTCTACTTTCTTCTCTTTTTCGTAAATCAAGTAGAATAAAATGTAAAAGATCTTAAGACTTGAAGGCTTGAATTTTAAATTTTTTTTAAAATGAATATATACCAAGTATTATTTTAGAAGTTTGAAGAGTTTTGTTATTTATTAAAATACGTTTACTGTTAGCTGAGAATCTTAAATTCTTTCGTTCAATACTGAAGGATTACAAGCTATAGATTTTTATTTCTTTTGATGTTGAGGATTATAAATTTTTTAAATGTTTTACATTTTGAATTCTTATTTATAAATCATAGTTATCTTAAGAATTTCAAAATTAACTTGCAGATCTAACAATATAAGAACAATATAGGAGCTGGAAATATATTTTCTTTATTCTACACCACTCTAAAGTATCCAATGAAATCTTCGATCCAGATATTGACTACGTGTAAGGAATAGAATAATATACATAAAAAATCATCTGTTGTTTTTTCACTTTATCATCACTTCAAATTCTAGTGGTAGTTACTTATTATACATGAGCAAAACGCGAATTCAGTAATACAAGAACACTTTAACTCTTAATCGTATTATAAATTTAACTTTTTTAATTCCATTTAATTGTCTATTGTAAAGCAGTATTTTAGGCTAATGACTAAATATTTAGTACATCTTAGTTTATTTATATTTTGAGATTTTTTTCACCTTTTTTTATATTTCATTTTCGGTAATTAGTTTTTTTCCCAATCACCTTTTGAAATTTAATTCTCAAAAAGAAATAGCTGTTATTTAAATACTTCTTGAATAAAATAATATTTTCATGAATACACGTGACATGAAACAAACGATATTGACATCAAATTGATAATGAAAAGGAATTAAAGTGAGTTTGCTTATCCATGATGCTGAAATAAATTTATTTATATATAACCCACAGTTTGGACAAATTTTCATTTATGATGATGTTTTGGCTTAACATGAACGTGCAAAAATATTTAAACGTGATAACGTATTGCAAATTTTACAGCCAATTATGAATAAAAATTCTTATGCAGAAAAATATAGAACTTTGTACGAAATTAAAAATAAAAACCAAGATCAAAAGTATAGTCTCTGTATTTCTATACAAGCCCTAAATATCATCCTAGAGTTTACAATAAACCGTCATGCAGTGAATTATATGCTATCATTTGGACAAAAGACAGTTCTATAGACAGAAAGGTTGATGAAAGGTTGAAAAGTTTATCAGGAGAAAGAAAGGCAAAATTGTGTGTGTGTGTTTGTACATATACTAAAAATCGTACTGGACACACTGGGGACTTGGATATGTCAATCGCATTATATCTTACGCAATTCTCTGTAAAATTGGCATTGACCATGACTATTAATGATTCACAGAGGCAGAGCTTTGAAGAAGCAGGTTTATGTGTAACATCGAAGGAACTACATCAGAAATATCTTCACGCCTAACAAAAGGAAGTTTTTCAAAATGAAAGTTCTTAGAAATATTTTTGAATGATATGCAGTCTTACCTCTATATAACGAGGTTGCTAAATCTCGATATATAGAGGTTCATCTTTCAATTTTCTTGATAAACCACATAAAACAAATTTCAAATTCATAAGCAATATATATTAAAAAAGTAATTATTCACACCTTTTTGCAAATGAATACATATTTATTTTATATATCTTACCTATCAAAAAAGAGAGAAAAACTGCAAGGAAAATTTCTTGACGCCTTTATACACTTTCTGAAGAATTAAATTTTTTCTTTCATGCTCAAGCACTTACGTTTTGACATTTTCGAACTATAAGAAACGAAGTTACCAGTACAACTGATCAATATTACAAGTGAACAGAGACTAGTTCAAGGACACGAGGACACGAGACAACTCCACTGAGTGTGAAAAAGGATATCGAAGATGTTTCCAGGGAACAGGATAATGGGGGTAAAAGGTTGCACTTCTTGGATGAAATGCCCTGAATTCTATTGCTCTCGGTGAATTAGGTATTTAATAAAACCAGTTTAAGATTTCTGGCCACCATAAACTGTATCAAAAGAGAGAATAACCTGAAATGTTCAGAAATACTTTAAAAATAAGGAGAGAAAAAATTGAATCAAAAGAGAAAAAGTTCGTTTTATAGAAAACGCACTTCACTATTGGGAGGTTATTTTACGAAGAAAATTGTGAAACGCGTTCTTGGTTCCAGGAAAAAGTAGTTCTTTATATAGAAAAATTCCCAATATAGAGATTCGTCTGTATATGTCGTGTTACAGATAAGAACCATATGGTAAGAAATAAAAGGGAATATGAATATTTTGAATTTCTAAGAATGTATTATTATATCTTGTGTGTTTATTAATTATGAGGGTAGATATATCTATATATATATAAAAATATTCGCTTAAGCAATTTATGGGGCCACAGCAGCCTTGTGGTTAAGGTCATGGAGCTGGTCATGTGGCTGGCGTGTCATGAGTTCGAGTCTTGTGCCAGTGAAAATTCGCCGTGTAGAGGGGCTAATGCACGTTGGAACTGTTGAAGCTCAAATGCAATCACGTTGGTGTAGTGTGGTGTGGAAGTTAGGAGAGGGGGTTGCCATCGCAGGTGTCATCCTCGTCAATTGACGATGGTTCAAAATTACGAGATTCGTTGCCAATAGCCCTTGTGCAGCTTTTATTGTGTGATATTAATGTAAGGGTTGCTCAAATGAAAGGTGAACTCGTGCAATTGTGTCAGAATGATTGTAGCTATAGAAGCGCCCCCGAATGTGGATATAAAGGGAGGTAGTAGGTGTACATCGCATACGATGAGCAATGATGCAACTTGTTCGTGATAGAGGAAATAGGTCAAAAGTAAAGTCGCGCTTTTGGATGCTTCCATATCAGAACAATGTGCGGTAGTATGGTTTCTTATTGTAGAAGGGGAACTAGATGTTGGTGTCTCTCAGCGAATGGGGGCAGTCTATGGTGAGCACTGCTTAGTTCGAACAATTGGTGCAAAAGTTTTCATGAAGGGTGGCAAACGATAATTGTTCTCCATGACAATTCCAGTCTAAACGTCTCCCTTGAAACCCAGACAACCTTAAGAAAATTCTGCTGAAAAGTGTTAGAACACCTGCCGTACAGTCCAGATATGTCTCACTGAAACCTTTCAAACTTTTTTTCCACTTAAGAGAACGTTGTTTCCATTCGGACGATAAGATGAAGAAAGCAATGCAGGACTTAATCGAAAATCACAATTGATCTTTCTACAGCGAAGGCATAGGTCTACTGCCAAAACTATGGGACCTATGTTACAACTCCCATGGCGGTTTATTTTGATTTCTAATAAAGGTATTCTTTTTATTAAACCCTTATATATATATATATATATATATATATAACTCTCTCTCTCTCTCAGAAATTTATGAGCCAGTTGAAACATTTCCCACCTTTGAAGTACAATAATTGCAATGTTTCTATTAATCCTGTTTACAAATGCAAAATTTATATTATATCGCCTTTTAACACAAAGAAGTTTCGTTTCACGGAATCACACATTTTGAAAATCTTCATTTTCCAATTCCAAAGAATGACTTGATAAATTCTTTTAATAGATGTCGTACCTCTTTTTAAATCCAACTCACGTTTCGATAAATGATTATAATAGAAAATCATCTCTAGTGCAACGTTTAAATTTCCCATAATCAGTTTAAATGCCGATCCTTATTCTTTATTCAACTGTATGTAATGCTAAAACCCTTTTTCCAGCGCAACTTAACTAAACATTTTCTAACCTCTCTGAATTGAAATCTCTTCCGGCATTCATAAAATATTCTCGTTATTTGAGGTATCGTTGGTAGGAGGCAAAGAACTCCATCCTAATGCGAAATGGGAAAAGAGTCGTCTTGATTTCATCGCTCCTCAGACCATTAAGATGGGGCGGTTGTCATCAAATGATTGCCTGCGAGCGAAATTCGCAATTAGTTTTTCCTTCTGCTCCAACTCGATGATTTCCTGAAAATTCTTAAATTGTTTCTCGGCGCGAGATTCGAGTTGATAATAATAATAATAAAAAATGCAAACTCAATTCGGAGTTCTGCGGTTTGGGGGAGCAAATGAATGTTAATAATCGCTGTAAAGAGGGGGAGACGTTGGAAAGAAAAGGGTAAAAGTGTGTTGGAAGATTGAGGAGATGCAAAGGAAGTAATACATATAACCACGCTTTGACTAATTCCTTATTTGTCGACGATCAATATTTGTTTGAACCACGGATCTTTTAGAAATGAGCCGATCGGCAAATACGCGGACTCAAGTATTTGTGCTATTTGAGAGAAGATTTTCAAATATTGACTTAGTAAGCCCCTGCGTACAGCACAAATAATTGACACAACATTCCGGCGGTCTATCTATCTATCCACGCTACGGATTTCAAATTACAAGATGCCGTTATTTATACGATACGTCGTTGAACACTCTCGAGCTAATATTTACTGCTGCTTTAAATGCTCCACCAAATGAGAAATTGCTTCCAGCCATTTCAGGCTCCAGGAGCCTTTCTGATGGAGAGTTATTAAACGTGTGGTTGGGTAAAAACTAGACCCTCAGATTAAAAAAAAAATAAAAGTTTGGAGACTTTTTAGTCTTGAAGTTTCTTCTTTTGTTTGCGGCCACTGCGTCAAAAAGCACGCAGGCTGTTGTTTGGGCTTTCCCGAACTGTAAATAAAAGTCTGTTTGAAGATTTTTAATATCGAAGACCCCTGCCTCTTGTTTATATTTTTAGACTTGTCATTGTAATTCATGTTTGTTGAAAGAACATTCATCGAAAAAGGTGCAATTCTTTTATGACATCGTCATTCAATTATTTAACTCATTGGATATAGCATAATACATCGGATACAATAAGTACCAATTCTCTGTTTTTAAGAATTTTAAACTATTTTATTTTTTCACTTTTAAGAAAAATCCTGTAAAGATTTAAGAGATCAAAAGAGAATACAGTTTCTTTTTTTTAAATTAAAATTCCTTCCAAAACCTGTTATAAAAATTTGCTTTCGTTTTTAATTTGACATTTTGGAGCCAATAACCACTTAATTTCATGCGCTTTTGAATGCAAATTAGATGAAAATTAAAAAATTACAAAAATTTAATCTTATCGTAAGAGTACAAATGATTGCAAATAAAATTTCCTTCAATTACTGAATTGTAATGGTTATAAGACTAGAAATTATATTCTTGATAAAACTAACGCAAATTACATTTGATTAAAACATAGTAAAACCTATTCTTGTGAGATTTATTTTATATAGTTACCTTTTATTGATAAAAGTTTCTTTTTCTACTGAATCATTATTTTCATCAAATCCCATTGGATAGATACATTTTAATTTATTTGATAAATGATACTTATGCGTACTGCATTCTTTTGTTTGTGCGTGTATGTGGTTTAACTATTTCTTTGTTTTTCTGTTGTATTAAATTAAAATAATTGATAAAATCTCTGCACAAATAAAGGGTAATTTTAAATTATTTTAATGTACTTAGTAACGAACAATTGAAGTACAGTTCGGAGCACACAACTAAGAAAAATGAGGCTTTAAAATAAACAAGATCAAAACTTTTATTTATATTCCATAAAGTATTAGTCTCTCTTATACGTCTAAGGCAGATAAGTTAAATCGCATAAGATCTTTTTTCGATTAAAAAGTTATAAAAATATTAATGCATGAAATCTTTGTTTTTCTAGATTAATACACATTCAGACCCCGATTTACCGAACCCCTATTAAACTAATTTCGCGATTTAACGAATTTTTCTTTTCTCCTAATTAAAATTAACTCAAAACACCCTATTTAACGAATAATAAGCCACAATTAAATAAATTATTCTAACAGCGCAAAATTTTTTTTTACTAGTTTGGGTTTGAAAAAATTGGACTTCTTTTCAAATGGTATCTTTTTTGTCCGGAACAGAGAAAAAATTTCCTTCTGAGCATAAAATTTCGGTAGGAAAGGGTACTGCCCATTATTAGACTTCACAGCTGTAGATGACTCAATAATGTAACCTACCGCGTAAATTTTAAATCAGACAGGGAATTTCTTTCTGAAACTTCTATAAAAACTGTTACAATTTCCAATGCTTCACTTTGTTTGGAAACTGTGAAAAAATACCTCTCATGCTGCAGGATGTAAGTGACGCAGTATTTTCTTCTCTGCCAAAAAGTCGAAAAAGACCTCTTTCGAGTCAGGAATCAAAAAGATTGTCATACATCTATTATTCAGTACTTTAAATTTTTTAATTAACTGGTGCATAATAATTCACTGATAGTATATTATAGTTGCCGAATAAAAAGTGTGTAATTTCTAATTATGGATATTTTTGTGTAGTTGCTTATTATTGAATTTACAAAAGGTAAGTAAAAACATTAAATTTTTTTTAGACCCCGATATTACAACCCCTACCCCCGAAATAACGAAACAAATGTTCGATCCTTGTGAATTCGTTAAATTGGGGGCCGACTGTACCTTTAACCTTTTCAAGAATTCTCTTTTTAAAAAATTTCACCATCTCTTTACCAGAATTATATTTAAAGTTCCTGTTAAAGCGTTTTGAAAATGTTGCAGAGCGCGGACAAGTTGAGCATATCGTGAATTTTTTTTTTTGCTTTTTCTCTTATAAAATAACAAATGGAGATCTCAAATTTCCAGATTAAAAAAAACAAATTACTTCAAATACTCATTTGTGGTCGCGGTAACCAAGTGGTCGTAGTCGCAAACTCGTGGCTTAAGTTGTATCTTTCAGATCGTGGGTTAAAGTTCAGGTACGTTAAATCTGTTTCAAACCAAAGTCCTCACGTTGGCGTGGTTGGGAAGTTTGAAGAGTGTGAAACCAGTCCCGGTGACATCGTTTTTACATGATCTTGATTTAAAGTCAAGAGGTCATTGAAGAATAGTCCTTGTGTAGCTTTGAAGTACGATGTAATCAATCAATTGAAGATTACTATGTCCTAAAATACAGTCGGACCTCCATTTTACAAATCTCTCTTAGCTTATTTTCTTAATTTTTTTTCGGAAACTAAGAACATTTTACTACTTTCTTTGTAAAATAACTTCCAAATAGTGAAGTGCATTTTCTATTTAACCAACTTTTTCTCTTGTAACTTCATTTTTTTCTCTCTCCCTATTTTAAGAATATTTCTGGATGTTTCAAATTATTCTCTCTTTTAACACATTGTATGGGGATCAATGACCTTGAACTGGTATTAACAGGTGCCTAATTCACCGAGAGCAATAAAAAAGCTGTAATTTTTTAAACAAAATTTACAAATTTTATCAACAATTAAATTTAAGAATGCATATGGTAATGTATACTTAAAATTACTGGTTATAAAAAAATGTATTTTTATAATTACTTGTAGGCTTAAAAATAGAACATGCCATTAAAATTCTCTGATTTAAATATAAAATTATGTTTAAAGTTGAAAATATTGTGGACAATATTGTTATTTTCTTGTTTTTCTTGCAGATTTCTTTTTGAAGGGTAAAATATATAAAATAGATATTAATTTTTTAAAAAAAGTGTGAATAGTTACTTTTTTAATAACATATGATGTTTAAGAATTAAACTTTTTTATGGGATTTATATATAAAGTATATTAAAAGATGATTATCTATTTAATTAATTTTCCTCATAAAGAACTTTTTTTCGAGATTTAGTGACTATAGATCGTCAAATAGAGGTCAGATTGTATAGTAATTTCACTGTTCTAGAATGGAGTTTGTGAAAAATTAATACACAAAGTTTTCAGTTTTAATGCACCTAAAACAACGCAAACATTTTACAATTCAGAAGTATATAGCATTTATTTAAATAATTAAAAGTCTTAAATAATACTTTTCTCTCTAATCGTAAGCTAACTTACTTAAATTTACAGTTTTAAAATTGAAAGAACACGTGTGAATTAAGATTGAGAAGTACTCACTAAAGAAACTGCATATTTGCATTCGTTTAATTTTTGATTAAAAAAAAGTGCTGAACTCTTGAGGACATTTTTCACAAAATCTAAGAATAATTTAATACAAGTTAATTTAATTAAATCGATTGTGTGGAAAAAAAGTCTAATCGGCACTTTCATTCAACATTCCATTCAACTACTCATAGTAGAAATGCAAATGTCCATGTAGGTGCTAACTTTATTAATATTCATTCAACGATTCTATTCGAATTTTTTCAGTTATTATTCTTTACTTTTCAAAAAAAGAGGGAAAAAATTGAAAAGGCAATTTATTCCAAAGGATAAAAATAAAATCCGATGTTTTGATATGAATGTTAGGGATAAAATAGCTTCCAACCTTTCCATTTAATCAGTCGGATTGCTTAGAAGGGAAATTTTTATATCGCTGGCTTTATTCGAATCTGTGCTTGTCATTTAATTTGATTTCGCGGCACATTAGAAATGAAAGGACGCAATTATCACTTTGATTTATTTTAGTGTTTGAAATGAACTTTTCGGCATTTTCTTCTTCTTTTTATATTGTTAAAGTGTATAAATAGATTACCAAGATTTTTTCCCGATATATATATATTATGCATTTTCCTTCTGTATTAAGCGCGTGTCATTTAAGAGTAACGTAGGGAAAAACTGTTAAAAATTGCAAAAAGAAAATTACGTTTTTTTGGGAAATATATTCTTTTGTTTGCGAAAGAAATAAGAAAGGATTGTATATTAAAAAAGTATGTTGAGTTTAGCAACCGTACATATAAAAGTACGAGAGATTCTTTTGGTAATAGATTAATTATTAATTTAAGCTGTTACACTCATATATATATATATTTTCAAAAAATTCAAATCTTTATTTATAACATCTAATTTATAAATCCGAATACCCTATTTCGAAGCGTGTCTCATTTCATCTTTTTCTAAAGGATTAAAGACATTTTGATAGATTTATTAGTAATTCCTCGTTAAAAAGATAGGATCTAGACTTTTGATAAATTTATTGGCGATTCCAAGTAATAGAGTATCATAATGGTTTACTTACCTTACTCTAACCAGTTTAAAATATTCCCTAAAACAAAGATGTAATTTATATAAATAACTTATATTTCCTTTCACTTGAATACGTGATTACATTTTTTATAATACATTTTTCTCTGTTCTTCCTTCCATATTTAAATGTGAAAATATAATTATTCCATCTCTTGTGTATTCTGGATCTTAATCGAAACTCACGCTCAAAATAACTCTCCTAATGCTTAAATGAAGTAAGCGATGCTGAGTGACAGTAATAGGAACGTCGCACTACAAAGCTCAACGAGGGCAATTGGCGACTGACCTCGTAATTTTGAGCCCTGGTCAAGTGACGATAATGACATCTGAGCTGGAATCCACCTCTCCTAAATTCCACACCAACGGGAGGATGTTTGAGCTTCGACAGATTTAACGTGCATCGGCCTCCTACGCGGCGGATCTTCAGCGGTACCAGGTTCGAACACATGACACGCCATGTCTCCAACCTTGACCACTAGAGTACCCACAAATAAACGATGTGTTCTTAACATAAAAAAATTTTGCTTTAGTGCCACGAATATTACACGAAAAATGAATCTCATCTTCACATCGATACATTACACACTCACACACGCACTCTCTCTCACACACACGTATGTATATATATATGTACATATATATTTTGAAATCTGGTTTCTATCGTTTAGCTTTGTTAGTTGTATAATTTAGTCTCATTATTTTTTCATTTTTTTTATTATACTCTCGCTCTATATATAGTATAATTAATTATTTTTAAATTTATTATAATTTTTAAATCATCCCTAAGATAATGGTAGTATATTTACAATTCTTATTTTATTATTTCTATTCTTTTCATACTTTTGCTAAGTGCTACTTTTCAGCCATTGCTTTGCTTTGAATTTGTATTTGGGTCCAGAATCTGGCAATAACTTGTTTATTGTACTCAGATTTAGCACGGGCTCTGCGTTTCTGTATGCAATTTTTAGGAAAATTACCTTTTTCTCATAATGGATTTAGATTTCCTATCCATTATTTTCAATAGGTTTTTGCTCAGTATTGTTAACAGAAAGGGGGGAAGGTTGGCTGGCCAAAAAACATGTTCAACCCCACTTTTATATAAAGAAATTAAAAAATTTTTTTTGTATATAAGCTGTGTGTGTCCTAAGTCAGCAATGTTGATAATATGATAATGTTGATAATATGTTGATAATGTCCATTCTTTATATTTTTATATTTAACTGTTATTTTAATTTTTCATATCTCCTTTTAAATTCTGTTGTCTGGTTATCTTGCAATTTCAATTCTTTTCAGTTTTAATCATATTTATTCATCTCTCTCTTGTAGAGAAATTTTGATTATAAATATAATAATAATAATAATAATAATAATAATTACAGAACTTTTTTTCCTTTACTAAATTCAGTTACAAATGCAGAAGGCATATAAAAGTGAAATAACTATTGCTAGAAACTTTGCAATTTAAAAGCCTTTATTTATACTAAAGTATTGAAAAACTAAATCCTATTTTTCTTACCCATTGATTCTCAATGGCTCCCAGAAATAAATTTCACGTGATAAATATTCAATTTTATGAAAATAAAGAAAAAGTTTGAAATTGTGGTTAGGATTTTATATAAACCTATATTTTAAATTCATTGTAACCAAATCTATTGCGAAGTTTTATATAAATCGGAATAAGAATGTAAGAAAAATGTCCTATATTTATTAGATTTAATGTACATCTGGGCATGTGCCTTTAATTATAAAGGATTACGATTCTCTCTCTCTCTCATCTATTGGAGAGGGCAACTATGTGGTTCTCATTACTTGAGCCGGTTTCAAAATTACCAGGTTCGTCACCAGTATCCTCGTGTATCTTCAAAATGCAGCATTAATAAACAACCAATCAATCTATTGGCATTAATATACTTTCCTAAACCAGGGGTGAATAATTGTTTTGACTCGAAGGCCACATTGTGGAAGCGGAAAACATTGGAGAGCTGCACCTTTTTTAAAATACCGTATTTACTCGAATCTAAGTCGCCAGCGATTCTAAGCCGCCTCCCAAGTTTCTCAAAACGTTTGTGTGAAAAAATGTTTTCATCGATTCTAAGCCGCACCCCCGACTTTCTACATGTTTTTGAGAAAAAAAATCAAAAATTGTGTAAAAGGTTCATCAATAACCGATTCTTAAGAAATTTTTTTAGAAAATTTTAATGAGAAATAATAAGAAGTTAAAAATTTATTTATTTTACCAGGATTAAAAATTTTCACGAATACATACATGAACCTATAATTACTCTAACGGTCAGTATCATATTTCGAAAATAATTCGTCACTCCCATTACCACAGCTAGCCGCCCATCCGGTGTAGTGGTTAGTGACGATGTCTGCAGTGCCGTAGGACCTGGGTTCGAATCCCGGAGATGGCATGGATGTTTGTATTGTAATCCTTCCCCTTCTTTCCTTTGTGTTGTAACATTTGATACATTGTGTGGTGCACGGGGTTTATAAATGTTCCTAACAATAATAATAAAAAATCACAGTTGACTTCGGAATTGGTGCCGGCATCGACATTTTCCCACACGATGTCGTCTTTCATGCCATCCAATCAGTGCCGATTTAAGCTCAATTCGGGCCTGGGCTCAGAATATCTACACACCCCCTTGGCACTGGAAGGCTGAGATTTATAACCAGAAAATCTGGTTAAGTCCATCTTATCCGGGCCCTTCTGGACCCCTCCAGGTCCCCACCCCAAGCGCCCAATGGATAAATCGGCACTGCATCCAATGTATTTGTTTTGCAACATTTTTTAAAAATAATTCAAAATAATTATTAAGGAATTTTGAACTTTTGCAAGCAAAAATTATTTCATTTTGCTTACGCCATCAACGTATATTTTTTTCATCCGTGTCAAATTTTCAGTGGCCGCTAATCTGTTTCCTTTTTTCTGCATATAATATTGCCTCCCTTTTTCATACTTGTGTCATATTCAATTCTCTCTCTCTCGTCTTGACACTATTACCGATATCTTTGATCTTTAGGTGCTTAAAAGAAAGTGTATATATATATATATATATATATATATATATATATATATAAAATTTCCTAAATACGAGCAGGCAACGATGTTTGGGATAGATTGAATACTGCAGATAAACTGCGGAAAAGGATAGGTCGTCAATACAAGTGGACAGAATGGACGTGCCTTCCATTCTAAGCCAAAACCCGATTTTTAGCAGCATTATCACTGGAAAAAAAGTGCGACTTCGATTCGAGTGAATACGGTAGCATTTATTAGGAAAAAGGTATGTTGTTCCATTATAAAAATCAATAAATTTAAGTTAAATAAAATAGTGGTAGTTTTATATTCAACTTATTTACTGTGCTCATTTCATATCTATAGTTTCAAACGCATTTAATTTTTAGGATCATCTTAATGATACAAATGTACCCTATCGTACTTTTCTACAATGTTTTTGAAATGAATGAGATTGCTTACTGAAATTCTCTTACAGCCCGTAAGTTTATGTCAACCAACTTGCATTTATATTTACTCTTGTCATGCAAGAAAAACTGCTCCCAAATATATGTTGACCCTAATTTAGAGAACAGTTTTTGTCTTTTTGGTTTCCACTATCTTGTCGGGCCGCAAAATAGTTCTTTGAAGGCCCCATGTGACCCGCTGGCCGCTTGCCCACTTCTGTCTTAAGGAATTCTGTTGCGATGTTTTGTGAAAATATCCTTCAGGCAGCGTTTCTGATACTGCGGGGCGTGCCTCACTAGGAGAGCGTGATTACCGTACGAGGATGGGACAAGAATATTAAAAAGTCGAAAACAAAACATTATTTTCAAAAAATTATTAATTTACTGAAAGTAAACAAAAATACATTCTGACATAATAAAAAATAAAATGCACATTTACACTGATATAATAGACTTATAAATGTTTCAGTACTACGTAATGTACTTGATAATTAATTGAACAAGACTAAGTTAGGAACAAGTTTAATATTTATCTGTCGGTGATCCCATGGGCTTGTCATATATAAAATTATATACAAAATTTATCACTTATCTTGATAATTTGTAGGGTTTGTAATTAATCGCTAAACTGTCAGTTAAAAGTTACATGATTCGCTCCCAAATGCCACCGTTTTCCACGTATGCCACGTTTCCTTGTGATGTATTGGGGAGGGGAAGAGGAAGCAAGGTATAAATAAGCAAAACCTGTGAAATAAGTCAATCCTTCGCAAACCCTTTCACGATCCTTTTGTTGCATTCCAAAGCCTTCGGAATAATATTACGGATAGCAGTGTCAGAAAAGATCGTAATTCGGAAGGCATATACACACATTCGAGGCAATTAACGCATTGGCTGTGCGAGACATTTATATTCGCCGGAGACACTTAAGGGGTTAAAGTCGTATTGTCTTTAGCGTCAAAGTATATTGTTATTCAATTCAATACGTTGTTATTGTATGAGGGGGGGGGGTGAAAAAAATTGCGATTGAATATTGGGTCGCAAATATTGAAAGTTTGAGAAGCAATTATGTGTTAAGGTATGCTTGATTCTGTTATATTTCTCTCTCTCTCTCTTACGGACCAAAATAAATTTTAACTAGACTTCACAAGGAAATATTCTGTCATTTCATTCCCTCGATATTTTTAGCTTATCATAACATTACAATAAAAGATTACTTTGTTTTCATTAAAATTATTATCGTAAATATTTTATAGAATACATTTAACAAAATTAACCCGTTACAGGGCTATTTTTTTCTAGCGATGATACATTAAAATATTTTTAGGAACGAGATTGATTTAAAAAAAAGGGATTGGGGGGGGGGATTTAGCTCATTAGGCAAAACTATTTTGATTTTTGCTTAGTGGGAATATGCTTACCCCAACCCACTGTGTGCACTGTACCTCTTTGTTTCCTTTTATCTCTCCCCACGTGAAATTTGTAAAATATATTTTGTAAATACTACTACCTTCAAAAGGAAAAGTGAATTAGAAATATTTTATATTAGATGATGATTAAATTAAGAATTTCTACATATTATTTCCCATGAAATTTATGAAGATAGATCAGTTATCGTAAGCTCAACAAATTTATGAATTGTGTCTGGAAAAACTACAATGTGTAAAATGAATTGTTAACTAGCAGATGAAGATGACGTATAACGAGATTAGATTGAGGAATTAGGATTGATATTTTCCACGGCCTGGTAAAAGGTTGAACTGAGAAATCAAAGAGTATATTTTTCAAAAAAATTATCATTTAAAAAAAAAATGAAACTTTTTAATTTCTATTATCTTAGCATTTTTAAATTTGTAAAAAATTGCTTTGCTGATACAGGATTTGGGGAAAAGTTGTCTTCGCCTATCCCATTCCTCTTTTTATATTAAAGAATTTGCCACTATCAAAGAGTTTATTTTGAACCCTACTGGAGTACCAACGTTCAGGTCGTAATACTTCAACTTGTCAAATAATAACTGAAGCACAACCTCCACTAAAGAGTCCGTAAAGTGAAAAGTGAACAACACCCCACCGTATTTCAAGTCCCCTGGGTGAAATCAATTAACTTTGGTTCTAGAGATGGGAATGAATATATACTCTTAAAAGTCAATGCTTCCATCTGTATAAAGTTCAACTGTGCATAAGGTTTACCATATTTTGAAATGAATCTCGCCAATCCAGATATTTACTGGAAAAAAAAAGAATTTGAGCTTAGCTTCTCTCTAAATAAGGATGAGTTTTTCCAAACAGTTTTGTAGTTTCAACCTTTGGGGAAGGGGAAGAATTTAGCTATTTCTTGCAATTTTTAAATAAATATTAAAAAATACGAGTTATTTACCCAGTGGTTCTGTTAGGCTTGAAAGGCAAAGATCTTAAACCTAGATCACAGGTTCCCAAACTTTTTTGTCTCATAGACCCCTTGGAATGTTTTATGGTTTGGCGTACTACTTACTTAATACTGATTTTTTTCAAATTTATCAATTTAAATGTCTTTTTGACAGCTGGTATAGTGCTACTTACTTTAAAAGATTTAAATCTCTAACTGTAGTGAAGAGTGTAGTGTTCAAAACTTAAAAAGCACACACACATCTTAATTAATTAAATTAAAGTTTAATTAATAGATAAAATTTTTGTTACATAAAGTAACTGAGCAACAAACAAATGCTTTTAATAGGAGGGATGAATTTATAGTGTTTTAATAACAAATTTTCCACACTTGGCATCAATCTTGTCAGATTTAACCCTAAATCTCATCGGTTAGTAGTGTCTAGTCTTTTTTTCTTTCCTTTTTTTCCCTGGAATTTGGCAATCTTGCTGAAACTCTAGGAAAAGCAATTAAAAACTTTCTCAAGATATTCCATTGTTAGGGATAAATAATGGGAATATATTTTTGAAGCCAAAAATGCTGACACCAGTTTCTAAACTTTACTTCAATATCTCCGTTAGTGTCTATTCTTATCAATTCCTTTTGTAATTTGACATTCCTTTTTCGATGTGACCGTATGAATTCATTGCCTACGATGGTATCACTATAGTCAAAGCATTCTCAAATCTAGTTTCAAAATCTGAATGAAGGGCTTTTAAATGTTAAACGTAGGTTAAAATGTCATTTTCCTGGCAGATTGTCTGTGAGAAATTGAGAAACTGGGAAAATTTGCAACGTTAATTTTTTACTCCTTTAGCTTGATTCTGGCAAAAAACGCCAAAATGATTGTCGTTTTAATAAAATTTATGCATTGGAACTGCAAATTAACCTCATTAAATTTAGAAAATATATTTGTTAAGTAAGTAATTGATTGTTGATTAAATTTTCTTTTAAAATTAAAGTCATGATCTGGTTAAATGAGAGCCATCATTGTAGACCCCCATTAATACTTCATAGACCCCCAAATTATTTTTTCGCTGCCATGGACCCCTTGCAGGCCGTCATAGACCCCTTGGGGTCTATATAGACCACTTTGGGAATCACTGACCTAGATGGTCGCAAAGTTAAAAGATTTCAAAGATATTAAAGATACATTTACGTAGGGGAAAAAAAAGAAATTCGTAGAAATAGTGTTTTAAATAAGAATTAATCTAAATGGTAGAATAAAGATAAACGTAAATTAATAAAAACTTTAACGGTAATTGTTTTTTCAAAAAGTTTTTCTGGGTTATATATATTTTTTTCATAAATTTATTAATCATACGAAAATATTAAAACGTCAATTCTTCTCTTAGTTCAAGTCTCTACTCAAATAACAAAAGAACGTAGAGTTGCGGCATATTAACTCCAACAGATAATTATTTAAATATTAAACGATAAAGAATTTGAATAAAATTTATTTTAAACATTTTGTATTTTTATTCAACAATTACTCCAAAATTTTATTGGACTGATTCGGACAAATAACGAAGTACTATGAGATAAACCGTGTCATTTGTTAATTATTCTGTATTTCCCAACTAGATAAAACAAGTGGATAGATGTCTGCTGTGTGTTCTCTAGTCAGATATTTCAACTGTAGGTAATCAATCAAGCAAGAATGAATAGAATTGCAACAACACATATAGTTATAATTATTTGAATAAATTAATTGGCATGGTCAACAAATTCAGAGAAAACCAACAAGTGAATATTTGAAAGGAAAAGTATGTATACATTTTAAAGGTTTTCCAATAATCGGTTATCATTTGCAGAGCGATAATCTCGCCAATTGGAAAGGGTTCTCTGCAGCGTCCCTCTCACTCGAATAAATCATGGATTCGTAGCAGGAGGAGCAGAATTAGCAGATTGCAGTTATCAGGGCGATGCAAAGGGACTCAAACGCCCCCATCTGTGCCTCTGTCATCCAAGGGGTTCATCCTATTGTGGGCGAGTAGGGGTTGAACAATGGGGCATGTCGACAGATCAAAGGGACGATCATCGTTTGGCCAAGTGGCCAAGTGTCTGTGTCTACCTACACCCCTGACGTCATAGGGATTGCTTTAATCAGTTGTCACCATCTGTTTGGGCTCAAGACTGGTACGCTTACAATGAGAAGGGCGAGGGGATCATTTTATCGCCCGTGTTGAACGCGAAAATTTAACAGAAGGTCGTCACACAAAAATCCCCTCACAATAGAACCGTTTTGTTTGCTATTCATTGATGTTTTTCCCCCGTTTTAATTGAGTTTGAATTTTTTCATCATTATAACTTCGTGACAAAAATTCCTACAATCCCGCAGTTTTTCCTCCAGTTTATTCAGATTTGTTTTGTTTATACTTTACTTGAAAGAAATTATTTTACAAATTTAAATATATGAGGGTGTAATATTAATTTTTAGCTGAAAATTGACAAATTTATATTAATTCTTTTTGGAATATAATTTTTTTAGGAATGTTTTGGTATCAAATTCTTATATTTCTGCTGAAAGGGTTAACCACCTTCATTTGAATCATTTTTTTAATCCGAGAAGGAAAATTTGAGAATCTTTTCAAAATATTTATTTTCTATTAATATATATTTATTTCAATATATATATTTATTATATATACCACTATGTTTTATCGATATCATTCCTTCCTTCCTCAGTGGCTCGACAGCCCAGGGTGGGCCTTGGCCTTCCCAAGAAGCCTTTTCCAGGCTAGCCTTTTTCCTGCTAGTGCTTTCCAATTCTTAGTTCTCAAAACTAGGAGAACTTTTTCTAGACCATCAATCCAACTAAGATTTGGCCTGCCCTTTCTTCGTGTTCCAATTGGTTGGGCATTGAAGACTTTTTTAGTGGAGCGGTCTTCGCGTCCATTCTGACAACGTGACCTGCCCTTTTAATTCGTTGTATTTTGATGAAGTTAACGATGTCAGATTCTTTATATGATTGATAGATTTATCTATATACCTTGATATATAATACGTATAAATTACTAAACAATAGGTAATTACAAAAAAGAACATAAGTTTTTAAGGAGACTCGTCTACGTTCGATTATACTTTTTAAATAGAATAATAACATTATTGTTCGTTTTATATACGTACAATTAAAAAAAAGGGAAAAAAACTTCTGAATTAATTTAGTTTTGGACACAATATAATTTTTATTACTTAAGAAACTTTAAGGTGTGTGTGTGTGTGCGTAATATAAATGTATACAATTTTTTTGGGGAGGGGGGAGGTTTGAAACGGGGCTGCAATAGCCAAGTGGTCTTGGTCACGAACTTAGGGTCCCCGTTATTTCTATCGAATCATTAATTCCAGTCATAATCCACAAAAGACCTGCCGCGTAGAGCCTTAGGAGCTCATGCACGTTAAATATATCAGTCAGTCTTCACATTGGCGAGGTGTGGAAGTTTGGAGAATAGGGTTCAGTTCAATTGTCATTCTCATCACTTGACTGTGGTACAAAGTTTCAATATGTTATTATTGATTACGTGTTATTGATTGTGTTGTTGAAAATTCGACGACAATAAGCAATTAACCAATCAATGCGGTTTAACTCTTTTTTATTACTTATGTTTTCAATATGCATAAGTTGAAATTATTTCAAAAAGAGCAAATTCTTGTTTCTTTGTAATGAAGTTTTATTATGTTTGTCTTTTATCGTCCATTCCTGCAACTTTTTATAAAAGAGCCTTGATATTTAATAAGAAAATAAATACTTGTATTGTATTTTGAAAAAAAATAGTATGGTTAAGTTACACTTGTGTGTAAGATACAGCCATGTTTTTCATAAATAAACTTAAAACAATTTGGGAATTAATGTTTACATCTGGCTGAAAATATTTTCTTATATTTTCAACCTACTGTGAAACAATAACTCGTTCATAATAGTACCGTATAATACGGCGTATAACGCGTACTTTTTACACAAAAAATAAGATCAAAATTTACACCGGGTATAAAACGAGAGCTTTAAAATTAAAAAAAAAAAAGATGAGCATATAAAAAAAATTAAACTTTTACATGTATTCGAAATACTGTGTATTTAAAAGAAATCATACTCCTAAGCTTTTCTAAGTCTTAGAATAATATCTCTAATAAACGGCTTTAACATAAGAACATTGCGCACGTACATTTTAGGCTTTTTTGTAAAAAAGTGGATGCGTGTATACGGCAATTCTACCAAAAAATTAAAAATTGCAGCGTTGAAAGTATGTGTGCACGGTATACGCCAGATTTTACGGTAAATGTCAATTTGTGGTATTTTTAAAAATAAAATCCCTAAGTGAGTGAGTGAGTGAATATTTACGTCGCACTGTTCAGCTACACGAGGGCTTTTGGCAACGGTCCGCGTAATTTATAAAATCCCTAAGAGAGAGATGTTATTAAAAATTACGATAAAATTAATGCACATTATTTAAAATGCATGTTTTAACTATAATTAATAATATTAATTTAAACTTTTTTAAATTTCTCTCTGCTTAAAATTTCTCCATTTTTTAAAAATATTTCCCCAACAGAGATTTTTAGAGGAAATCAAAATAGACTATAATAAATATTTCTTAAAGGTAGATACACACACATATACGCGAATTATTTACTAACACAAACATTTTTAATTCAAGCATATAATAGCTTTATCTCCACTTAGGTACTCTTTTGACAGTGTTCTTTATTCCATAATGAGACGAGAGATGCATGATAATTAAATGGAAAAAATTTTGAAATAAATAAATAAATAGTAAAACTCTTAAAAAAGACAATGTTTCTTCTCATAATTCTATATACCCTTCACATCTTTCACGACATTTAAATTCTACCACTGTCAAGACGCATATCAACCAAATGCTTTAATCGACAGTTTTAAGTGTGTATCCACCCCACGATAAATTGCTTCCGATAAACCCATATTCCAAAACACCCCCTCACTAATCTCATGAACGCGTAACATTCGATAGGATAAAAGACTAGGGGGATACATTGAATCTAAGGGGCGTATCAGATGGTTGGGAATTCCCTAACTATGAGGGACGCAGGGGATCTCCCTATAACCGCAGAGAATGACCCCCAACCCCTTTATTAGATACAACTGCTGTCTGTCCAACCGATAAATAGTTGGCTAATAAGAGCAAATAAGATTAGCCCTCCTCGCGTTTTTTCAAATTAATTTTTTTAACCTATCTTTCCCCTTGTACTCTGATGTACCTGCCTTGGGGAACAGGAGGGGTCAGACAAAAGAGAGTATTCCGAATTTGCGAGGAAACGACTCGGGGGTCAGTTTAAATTAGCATATTTTTTTTTATGGGTAAATCTCTCAACCCCGTAGAGACTGAATCAATGAAGAGGCTTTTGTTAAGTAATGCAATTTATTTGGTCATGGTGTTTTGTGATGGTTGTTAGAAATGAAACGAGAGAAATTTTTTGGGGTTGCTCTTAGCAGTTAAGTTTCTGATAAAGAAGTACTATTAACTCAGTTTATTAACAAACTAGGTGACTCAATTAAATAAAAGCTATAAAGGGAAATGTTAAAACTTATATAAGAACTACAATATTTAAAATATTTTATAAAAGAAACCCATATATAAAAGAGCTATTTTATATAATATAAACTTATGACTCAAAAAAAATACACGTATTGCCGTATGTTTTGAGTTGTTAAGTCGCTTTCAAAACATAAGCAATTATCACATTTTTAACAGGTAATTTATCTTATAATTCTAGTTGGTATATAAGAAAAGGTTAGCCTTAAAAAAAATTACGTTTTTAGAAGACGGTTTTTTGAATATTTCTAGAAGAATACAATCATTTTGCTAAATTTTTACAGATGTTATATTTAAATGCACACGATAACTACCATTTTAAGAATAAAGATAAAAGATGAGTAAGGAGTCTAACGCCTTTATAAGTTCAAGGCAGGGAAAATATTCAGAAATTTGTAATTATTACAGATCGAATTACTTTTATTTCTTTATATACAATATTATACGCGCAGTAGTATAGTTGGGTATAAGTAACTAAGTTTTTAGTTATAAGTAACTAAAAATTCTTCATCGTCTTCTTTATGAATAGTCATCAATTATGACAAGAAAAGAAACTGATAAAATTACAATAAAAATATTAAGTAAGTCTGTATTTTATTTAAAACATGATTTATAAAATTCAATTTTACAATGATGAGATTTATATAAAAACTATCTCAAACATAAAAAAAGAGTGAGAGAAATACCATCAAAATATTAAATATCAGTTGCTGAGTAATGTAAATAAGATATAGACAACTACAAGTTCATCAATATTTTTAAATAAAAGTAAATTAGGAAATCAAGTTGCCTTAAGATTTTCTTTTATATTATACAATTTTTCGTTGAAAATTTAATATATACTCGTTTTCAGGAAGTCTTGAATATTTTTCACTGTAATCAGAATTTAGACTATGAAAAAATCTCAAGAATAATCAATCTTCGAAGGAAAAGTTATGTTAACTAAACTTTTTAAGTTTCCAAATTTTCGTTATTTCCATTTATCTAATTAATTGTTTTGTTAGTTTTCAAATTTTTTTTCAAAACTGTATTCTTGTTACTACAAAATAAAGAGTAATTATAAAATTATTGGCAAGTAAAACAATTCAACATCAAAATGCCTTAAAACTACAAAGTGAAAGAATTCACTTTTATGCAAACATTTTACAGATCCCAAAATACCATAGAACTAATTACACAAGAGTTAAAAGAATTCCGAAAATACCGGGAATCTCAGCATACATTGCTGCTGTCTCATTCGTACTTTCAAGGATATATATTTTCCCTTGTGCGCGTTTCAACATGGCAAAATAAGTATCTAGATTACGCTTTTAGCTTCTATCTACGAATTCTTATTGCGTTGGACCTACATTGGTATGACGCCAAAGAAAATTGTCCAGAAGAATATTAAAAAAAAAACAGGTGTGACGCACAATAACTCTCATTGCATCTTTCATTTTCATTTCAACGTAAGTATTAATAGAAATATTTGAGACAGTTCTTTCCTATCATTTTTGCATTTTTTTTAATGTGAAGGAAACGCTGCTATACACTTCGTGATAGGGGAAAAACCAGGAGGAAAAAAATGTGCATTAGCGGGGATCTGAACCCGTAATCGTGCAGGCACCTTTACACCAATGTATGGAAATGAGTTCTAAGATGGATCTGAATGTTTCCCAGTGCGCATTACCGTACATTGAATCCCGCAGTCCACATAGCAGCCGTGTAAGAGAATAGATACAGCTGTCACCTGTTGGTCACGAGTTGGCGCTCACAATTGTCGCAAACATCACGTGTAAAGCATCCTCTGCTGTGCTTGCATCCCACAACGGCTCTTATAGCGGATGCTACTTGTGTTTGACCAAGAGACACCTGCAGGAAATATCATCTTTTCGACTTCCAATTAATTTCTCCACGTTTTACAACCTGTTCCTTACGCTACGCTACAGGGCATAATCGATAAAATCTTTTATATCACATTTTTTTCTTTCTTTTCAACCGATATTAAGAGCGTGATTAGTTCTCAATTTTGTCAAACTGGAGCATTTGCTATGAAGAAAGACTAAAGCTACCAGTTCCGTTTAAGTTGCATGGGTGGTTTTAGGCGGAAAAACTATAAGTTTAGCCTTAACAATAGAATAAAGGCTTTATACAGATTCCCGTGAGATATAAAATTATTTAATGCTTTGGGAAAATTTTTTCACTTACTAATGCATTTGGAAAAGAAAATTCACATCGCTTATTGTTTAATATGTAAAGAATATTTGTTACACTCTCGGGGAGAAAGTTATTGTTAACACTTATAATTACGTTCGAACTTTTTGCAGAAAATCTATTCTAAATTAAATTACTCTATTATTACAATTTATTGTGTAATAAGGAATTAAGGAATATTTTTATACTAACTCTTGTGTAATATTTTTTTTTTTTGTATTGGAAACATAAATAAAATTAAATTAAGTAATATGACTTACTATTTTTTAAAGATAAGTAAAGTGTTTTCATATTTGTAGATAGTTTAATCTCCCTATATTTTTATTCATTTCCATAATGGATTATTAAAATAATAATTTTATTCTTGTAAATTGCATATCCGCGTTTGCGCTGCTACAAAAGATGGAATCAACTACTTTAATTTGTAAGTTACAGTTACACATACGAGCAAACTCATTAACTAGTTAAATGTGATTGATGAGTGTACTCGTCATGCAGCAGTTACAGGATCTTGGGCATTGACGAGTATTCTCATCATGCGTAAAAAGTAGACACAGTTACACACACACACACACGCACGCAAACACACACACACAAGCAATATAGTTACACATACCAGCAAACTCATTAACGAGTTAACTGTGATTGATGAGTGTACTCGTCATGGAGAAGTTGCAGGATTTTGTGCATTGACGAGTATACTCGTCATGCGTAAAAAGTAGCAACCATTGGTTATTTAAAATTAAAATTTTTGAGAAAACAACTTATTCTCAAATTTCAAGATATTCGGAATATTTTCAGGCTAGGTCGGAGTAAGAAAAGTAAATAAATAATATGAAAATTTCGAATGAACTCATGTGTCCCGGTATGCACCAGCTGAAAAAGCGTATAAGTTCGTATAATGAATTTATTTATGTGCGATAATAATGTTTTTAGATGTTAGCTTAAAGGAGTCAAAGGCAAAAGAGTCGGAAAGTTTATTTATAATAGGGTTCCTTCAGGTTCAGCCATGAGACAAATGTGGTTTTTTTTAGTAATATGCATGTAATATCTGTTTGATAACCAAATAAATAAGTATTACTAATAAAATTGACAATTTTATAAAATAAACCCATCTTTTTGATCTAATACTTTAACAGTGACACTTACTCTGTGATTAACGAGTACACTCGTCATGGAGAAAATGCAGGATTTTGTGTCATGCCGAGTATACTCGTCATTCGTTAAAAATAGTGTCCTTGGCTATTTAAGTTGTAATTTTTGATAGAAACAAAACCTATTCTCGAATTTCAAAATATCAAAACGAATCTATTTATGATAATGTTTTTTAGATGTTAGTCTGAAAAAGGCAAAGACAAAAGTCGGAAGGATTATTTTTACCGGGTTTTTTTAAAAAAATGTTTACATTTATATGTATCTAATTTTTCTTGCGTTTTTCGAGTAATATATATGTAACGTATGTTTATGTTAACCAAATAAATAAATATTAGTAATAAAATTGCCAATTTTATAAATTAAACCCATCTTTTTGATCCAAAATTTTAACAACGCAACTTCTCTGTGATTGACGAGTATACTCGTCATCGCTTGATTTCCATGACACACAAAGTTGCTCGCTCTCAAACGGCGGTGCCACAGTTAACGGATTAAAATGATGCAAAATTATGTACATTTCTTAAGCTCAAGGTATTCCTGAGATAAATATGAATATTTAGAAAGTCAGTTAAGAAATGCTATTATCTAATAGAATCAGCTCAAATATCAAAGTGATAAATCAAATTAATAAATAGTTCTTAAAAGATAATTCATGTAATATCCTTTAAACCAAAAATAAGTTGAATGCTCAGCGGATTAGAGATTCCAAATTCAAAATTCTCATGAGCAAATTTTTAATAACAGCAATATAAATAAATTTTATATGCTAGTATAACTCAAAAAAGCTGAACATTTTCATTGTTTTCTGAGTTCCACTATTTTCCGAAGTCAATTTCTCGCGTTCACGTGGCTCAACTATGTATTTTTTTTACAAATATATCGGTTTTATGCTAACTCTGGCAACAAATAAGTGGTTTCAGTTGATAATTGCATGTATGATCTTAGACGACAGGATATCCATTTGTATTTGTATACGCACAATGAAATAATCGCAACTTGACATAAATTAACCCAGAAAGGATCAGTTTCAGATATGAATGGCCGCTGTAGTCTAGTGGTCAAGGTACCGGACTCGTGGCTGGCATGTCATGAGTTCAAGCCTGGTACTGCTGAAGACCCGCCGTGCAGAGTTAGCCGATGCACGTTAAATATATCGAGACTCAAACATCCTCCGTTGGTGTGGTGTGGAAGTTAGGAGAGGGGGTTCTAGCTCAGGTGTCGTCCTCATCACTTGACCAAGGTTCAAAATTACGAGGTTTGTCACCAAAGGCCCTCGAACAGCTGAATAGTGCGACTTTAATATTTACTCACTCAAATCTGTATTCTTTTCACACCAAAATTTATGTAGGAAAGAGTTGGTAAAATTGTTAACTAATGATTTTGTGAATGTTTCTTGACGAGCACTTCAAAGAAAGTCAAAGTAGATAAAAAATGCTTTGTAATAAATCATTTTGTCTCAAATACTTTTAGAATGTCACCAATAGATGAATGTCATTCTATTTTCCTTAATTATGCAAATGTATTTTTATTTTTCATTACTCTACATGGTTTTTCTTCCTATATTTTTTTCCTACAATATAACTCATCAATTTACTTTTGGAAAGATGTTTCCTAACGACCTCCATGGATCATAAAAGCTTAGTCTTCTAAATATAGCTTTAGTGATCTTTTTAATAGATTCAACAAACATTTCAAAGAACTAATTACTATATCCAGTTTCATACTGCCCTATAAGTTTGAAAGCTTAAATGAATTGCATGTACTTCAAGAATGAAATAAATAAAAAACTACTACGAATTAAATATGATGCACGGACAATGTGAACATGTTAATTTAATACTGTATTAAATAATCCAAACTTAATTTCTACGCCATCAGAAATAGTCAAGGCAATATTACACCTTCAATTTTTACTATTTGATGCAGCCTTACTTCTATAGAGAATCAATTGAGACTTATAAAAGTGAAGAAAAAATATTGCTTCGTATACAGAAAAGACTCAAAGTATTCAATCCAAAAAGCTCTTTTCTGAAGATTTGGAAAGAAAGGAAAGAAAGGGGAAAAAAAAGTGTTTCTTTTACTGTGATTGCATTTCTTGAAGCCAATTTCAACATTCTTCGGAGACCCGGGGCAAAAATACTATCAAATATCCCAATATTATTTTTGCCACTCTCTTCGGGCCCTCACTTGCTGTGTTTGATTGTAGCAGAAAAGCGTCTAGTAACTCTCCATCTTCCTTATTGACTTAGATCGGAGGTCTGCCTTCAATACAGGAAATGCATTTCCGGTGGAGGTCGTCAAAGCTTCATTGGCTTCATTTTCGGTGTCGCCGGAGGAAAAAAAATATCTTTGCCAAATATGGATAAACGTGGCCCGGGCACAAGGCCCCTTGGGCATTCCTGAACTGTTAGGAGATTCCAAATCTGACGCAGCCACAAGGAAAGAAGAACGTGGCGTCTCGAGAGGGTTTGCCCCAGGATTGAGCCCGAACATTACGATAAGTCAACATCTACTAATGGACTCCCGGCACGGTCCTTTCTCCTCTTAAATAAAGTTTCTGTCAACATTTAGAAAAGATCCTCCGGATTCGTTTCAGCTTTCTTGTTTAAAGGGAGACAAGGATTCGCGCAAAGACGATGCTGTTTGTGTTGCGTTCGGATCGCTGTTTATCTTACCCGGGTAAAAGCTGTTTAAGCTTTATTCAGTTTCGACGGCAAATAGACGGATTCCCTTAATTGAAAACCGCATTCTCCACCAAAGGCGGAATTAGCGACTTGTTTTCAGTGGTTGCTTACGCACTTCGTAACATCCCCTTAATATGCCAAAGAGCTAAATCAAATACGAGAGCGGTTAAAACAAACGACACTCTTCCCAACGGTGATACAGACCAGAGTTCGAGGACTGTATGTTCTTTCATTTCATTTCCAATCGCTTAAAGTTCAATTGGGGTTCATTTAAGGAGTCTCGGATCGTTTCTTTTGAAATCGCTTCTGTGCCGGCCGATCTGCATAAAGAAGCGAGAGTAAATATTTCACTAAGAGAGAGCAAATGTCGTCGGCTGTTGACTGTTCTTCAGCAGAGGAACTTCGTTTACGAAACGGAGGTCCCAAATAAATCTCGGCTGCGTAGGTGCCACTTCAATTTCAATAGGTTCCATGGATCCGCAAATAAAGGGGATTTCACATTCTTAACCCAATCAAATGACATTATGTCCAAGGGCTTTGATTAGTTTGATTAGTTTCTTGGCCTCAGATTATCATTTATTATTTGCTCAAAGCTCTTGAAAAGATGTTAAGTGAATTCTCTGGAATTTTATGGATATATTCTACTCTCGATTCGGTCAATATTTGAGAAAAAGAACATTTCAACCATGAACTTGGCGCTATAGCTTTACTTGAGTTATTCATGATTTAAGGAATATTGTAACGAAATATTTTTGTATTTTCTTTTATATTGCTGGTGTAGCGTTGTACTTAAGTCATAATAAAGTTTTCCATATTGCCAAATTAAGTAACTAAATTTTAAAAATATTAGATGGTATTGAAATAAATTGCTAGAGATAGCAAATAAAATCAAACATAAATTAAATTTAAGAAATTACTTTATCTATAAAATCTAACATACTTTGTTCTCCAGTTCTTAAGCAATAATTACAAATAACTATTTCTAAAAGGGCATGCATAATTATTTGATAAAATGCTTAAATGTGCACGTTCCTTAAAAATTATAAGAAATCAGTATTCTCTCACCCTGGGAAAATTCCCGTTAAACTTTAAAAATTTCCAGATTTTTTCCGTAGTGTCAGGTTAGAAAAAAAATACACAATTTTTTCTTTAAGTATTAAGACTTATTTATGCTATTTTTTCTTTTAAAAAATTGAAATGCTTACCTTGATTTTCTTCTGTCTTCCAATTAACTTTTGTTGTGGAGATTCTTTTAAATCCTTGATTGTTAGATTTCCCCCCAAAATGGCTTTCATTGTATCTAAAATTTCATAAATTTAAGAATAATTATAAAGGAACATTAAAAAAAATAATTTATATATAACAATTTTAAATCAAATAACCCAAACAAAAACTAGCTTTGAATTATATCAGTTTTTTTAAAAATAAACTTATAAGGATAATATTTTAAAATATACATACTCTTATCAAGGATAATATATACATAAATATACATAAATTGTCGGTAGGCAATTTTCAACCAACCATCTAGTGAGGAGTATTTTGATTAGTAATAAAGGCGCACACAAAAAATTTTCAAAGGTGGGGGGGAGTCCATGGTCGAAAGTTCCCCAACTCGTATCATATCTCAAGACAGCATCTATTGATTCTTCTGATTTTGTCAATAAAAAATAGTAAACAATAAATTATTGAATAAATAATTAGCATTAATTAATAAAATAAATTGTTAACTACAAGTATTGAATAAAATTTTGCGTTATATATATATAGGATTATCATCAATCGAAAAAAAACTCAAGGGCTTTGGAGGGCGTCCGGACCCCCAGGACTCCCCCCTTGTGAGCGCCACTGAAATAAACACAATACTTTTAAGAGTCATATTGCATATGACAGATATTCTTTTGATGAACTTATATAATATTACTATAATTATATATTTTTGTTCTAACAAGCTTTCAATAAAAGCCTGTGGCAACGATAGCCTAGAGGTTATAGTCACAAACTCGTGGCCAGTGTGTTATGAGTTCGAGCCCAAATGCCTCTGAAGACCTACCGTGTAGAGGAACTAATGCACGTTAAATCTATCAAAGCTCAAAGTCCTATCATGGGAGTGGTGAGATAGTTTGGAGAAGGTTGCCAGCTCAGGTTTCATAATCATCACTTGACCGTGGTTCAAAAATGCGAAGTCCACCGCCAATAGCCCTTGTGTTGCTTTATAGTGTGACGTTAATAAAGCACTCAATCACTTGAATAAAGAACTAATTAAAACAGTTTCCTTAAGCAATTTCAACTTTAAAAAAATGTTTGGAATACTACTGTAACTGGTCTATCCACGTTTTTCCTAATAAACGTCTTGGGAAATTACTTTCTTTATATATTATTTAATTGAAAACTTCCTCCCTGAAAAAGAAGACGCGATCTATGTACACTCATGTCCATAAATTAAGGGTAATTCAGAATCACACAGAAATTGAACTCTAAATAAAAATTTCACCTGTAGAATTATCACACACATCTTGAAGAAGAATATGCAAATCACAGAAAACCACCAGATGGCGCGGATAGTACGTCACAATGACGAGAGTGTAAGACAGGGTTATATAAGGAATGGGGGCAAAGAAGTAAAATTGTTCACAAGAGCTTTAAAAGCCTTTCAGTGCAATAACCGCATAGTTATGGCACAAAGGAAGCATTTGGATGATTTTTTAAGTGGTAGAATTATCGGACGACTGGAATGTGGACGTACCCAGCTGGAAGTATTCGAGGAACTTGGAATCGCCCAGAGTGTCATCTCCATGCTTTGGCAACGATTCCAAGATGATGGTAATGTGAGTAGATGTTACAGCACAGGTCGCCCCCGAGTTACAACGCCGAATGAGGACCGGTATTTGGCAGTTACAGCCAAAAGAAACAGACGGAGCACAGCATCAGACCTATCTTGTCAGCTCTCTTCAGCTACCGGTACGACAGTTTCAAATCAGACCGTGTACAGACGCTTAGGGCACATTGGTCTATATGTTCGTAGGCCTCTCAGATGTGTTCCCCTTACCGCAACTCACTGTTGCCTGCGATTAACCTGGAGTAGAGAGCATGCATTGTGGACACCGCAACAGTGGTCTTGTGTGATGTTTTTCGACGAGTCCAGGTTTAGTTTGCAGTCTGATTCTCGCCGGAATTTCATATGGAGAGCGCCAGGTACCCGTTACCACCAAGAGAACACCATTAAACGACACCGTTACGGTGGTGAAGGATGGCTCGTTTGGGGAGGAATTATTCTTGGTTCCAGAGCTGACCTGCATGTTCAGAGTGTAACGATGACAGGCCACATCTATCGGGATGTCATTCTGGAACACCATGTACGTTTGTTTCGAGGCGCCATGGGTGCTGAATTTCTGTTTATGGATGACAACGCCCGTCCTCACCGTGCAAACATTGTAGACGAATGCCTTCAATCGGAGGATATCACCCGTATGGATTGGCCAGCATACTCACCGGACTTGAATCCAATAGAGCATGTGTGGGATATGCTTGGCCGACGAATTGCAGCCCGTCAATCCCCTCCCACCTGTCTACCGGAACTTCGGAGGGCATTGCTTGATGAGTGGTGTAATATTCCCCAAGATCAGATTGATAATTTAATATTTAGCATGCGTAGGCGTTGTAAGGCCTGTATTTCATCGTCCGGGAGACATACTCCGTATTAACCATCATACTAACCATGTTATACTGTTTTTTGTAAATAGGTTCTTTTTTGAAATTTGCTCCAGGGAGTAAAAATCACAATTTTTATTAATTATGTCAAACATATAGCATCTTTTTTGCTCTTTACCTTTTGTTTAATAAATAGACTTTACAAAGGAGTCAAATTTGTTTTGCTTCTGTCTCTTTCTTTGCCTGAACTTCATTATCCTTAATTTATGGACATGAGTGTAAATTACGTCATGTATTTAAGTATTAGCTTTCGGGTTCGAGTATGAGAGAGAGAGAGATTAGAGAAGCTAAAGGATAGCGGCGAAGACTAACGAAAGATAACGTAAAGCTAGACGAGAGCACTTCGTAGGTTATTTGATTAATCTTAAGATTGACGATTTGGCCAGTTAGTCGATAAATTGGATTCGGTCGGTTTGGATTGGATTACTTTAGAAGTTATTTTCATATATAAGAAGATGTATTGCCTGGAAATGCTAAGTGTAAGTGATCCGATTTATTATTTATCTCGTCTGCTTCGCTATTGCTCCCAAATTTATCAATTGGTGCATTTTTTAACTTAGGTTGTTGAATTTGTGTCGTTGTTGAGAATAGTAAATAAATTGTGTTATTTTGACCCCTATGGCTAGTTTTCCTTCTAACTCTAGTGCACTGATGGCTGGGGAAACCCAATTATCATTACACTACATTTATATACATCTTGTTGATTTTTTGCAATGGCGCACTCAGGAATTCTTCAAGGATGGGGAGGGGGGGGGGGAAGTCCAGGGCCGAAAATTCACCATTCTCGTATCATACCCCAATACACCACCAAACATATTCTTTTTATTTTATCGATTGCCGAGGACAAAAAGCAGTAAAAAAAAAAATTAATTTATAAATAATTAACATTAAATAATAAAATAAAGTATTAATAACAAATAATTAATTAAATTTTACGTACTATATACAAAGGATTATAATCAATCGGAAAAAACTAAGGTCGATGGAGGTGGTCAGGATTCACAGATCATCCCCCCCCCCCTTATGTGTCACTGATTTCTTGGCATTATTTTCCCCATTAAAACGTAGTCGGAAATATTAGTTTAATTTTTTCTGAACAGAGTAGTTTTACTTTCATACGGAAGACTTCCATAATTGAACTTTATTTTGCAAATGAAATAAATTATTAAACATAACTATAGAAAACCTTTGGTATAAATTTGGTACATTTGTATGAAACTTTATACGTCTGATATATTATTTAGTCAAATGAAAGTTTCATTACTACAAATCCAGAAATGGCCGGGGTTTTTTCTTCTTTTAATAAGGCTACTCGTAAAATATTCAACTTAAAATCTTTCTCACCACACTTTCTTAAGGTTAAAATTGGCCCTATAGCATTCCAATTGCACCTTAAATAGAACCATTATCCTATACAATTCAATGTTTATCCATTTTTTATGCCTCCTTTTGAGACGGCGTGTTAACTGAAGTTATTGATGTAACGCGTAAAGATCCGGAAGAAAATACTTGTATATCACAAAAGCGAAAGTTGTTGAATTTATGATTCCCTGTGATTTCCTGTTTTGTATATGCCGGTCATTTGTGGAAGCTTTCTCCTATTACCACAGGATAAGTGACGTGTGTCTGGGATGAACGAGAGGGGAAGCAGAGGATTAGCTATGGCTTAGTTGCAACGTAAAAAGGAATGGTAGGGGATCAAAAAGAACTTCCCGAGATTTTGAAACGTTCCCATTGCTAAATATTCTACAATTCCATTGAGCCTTTCTTGTATTCCATCATGCGGCTGTAAATGATCAAAGTCAGAGGGGAAAAACGATACAAGTCCCACAGAAAATAAATAACATTGTTTGGTACAGTAAAAATAGTAATAGATGGATTTAATAATTGAAAAGACGCTAACTTTTCATCTCTGGGCCCATAACAGGCAAGTTAAAAATAAAACTTAGCTTTAACTGGGCGAAGTTGCGCTCTCAATACTAACGTTAGTGGTCGCTCGAGATGACGCAGTCACCCCAATCCTTTTTTTATAATTATTTTCATTGTAAGCGATAAAAAATCATAACGGCAGTAAATAATTTCATTAAGAGAAAGTATACTTACCTACTTTTAAGAACTTTAAAAAATTTTCTTTCGTGGTTTGAGAAAAAAATTCCTGTCAAATTGAAGTAAAATGTTTCAAATGTATGCGACTTTAATAAAGGATGCAAATCACTGACATTTTTCACTAACATTACAAGAATGATATTTTCAAGCAAAACTACCATATTTTGTTCAAGTTATTGTAGTTTTATTGTCACTAGATCGACAAATAGCATGCTGAACTTTTTCTTACTTGTGTCTTTTTAATAAGGAGCTGTGTGTCTTGTGGCACACTTGTGGCTTCATATCTTTTTTGATTGAAGTCTTCAGGTAGCATTTTCAAAATCTTCCTCTCGACTCAAACGTTTCATGTTCATCGCTTTCCTCAAATTTAATTTCGCTATCATGATTAATATTTATTATTTCATCAGGTTCCTCTCTTGCTTGATCCATTTCTTGTTCCGAAGTTTCAGCTTCCTCTGATAGAAATAGCAGATGCTCCATTTCTTTTTTATATTCAGTTAATTTACTGAACCATAACCATAAACCATAATGAGTAGTTCAAAAAAGAAAAATGTAGCCTGTTCTTGGGAAATATTTTGGAACAAATGTGGTTACTCGAGAAAATTATAGTCACGTCAAATACCATAATAGTGCAAATTACGATTGCCACTCACATAAAAGAGGGATTTATGTGACAAAGACCTTTTAGTTCCTATGAAGATTGTCATATTGGAAGATACAGACAAAGGTCATTGGTAACAGTCTTCTCAGAATTAAAGATTTCGTAAGCCTGGGTGTCTCTGTGCTGCGCGTCACCGCTCCCGGGTTAAATTCTATGTTTTGAGAGTGGAATTTTTTGCTTAAATCCACACTAATTCAAGGGAAAGATGATTCTTAAAACAATATAAAACTATATTTGAATCAAATTGTTTTGACTATTAATTTAATTAGAGTTTTATGCAGGACTGTAACCCTTAAGAACCATAAGGTTGCTGAGAGTAAACTTATTTTAGTTTTTAGAACTGCTTATTTTAGTTTTAGACGCAAAATAATTTTTAAAAAATCATAAGAAAAATGCATTACAATATATAGTTTATTTTTTTGGATCAACGTATTGTTTTATCAGGCATTTGTTTTCATTTGTTCAAATTTACTTTATCACTGGACCAAAATTATACTTACCGAAAAACATAAAACATGTGAGAAAATACAGTAATATTTTATTACACGACACAGTAAATTAAAATTATAAGTAAGAATAAAGTTCGCGAATGTGTTTTATCATTTATGCCAATTAATTTGACAGTTTTCTCCTAAGTGTTCACGTTTACGTAATTATGTTGCACACACACACACACACACATATATATATAATCAAAATTTCTCTACAAGAGAGAGATGAATAAGTATGATCAAAACTGAAAAGAATTTATATTATATAACTTAATATATATATATATAAAGTTTGATTATGACTGAATGATTATTTCGAAACTGTTCATTTGACTAGTTTGGCATTTAATACTACTTTGTAGAAAGTATAGGAATAAGGGGGGGGGAGTGAATGGGATGATTGTTGCTTAGACCTATAAGAAAACTATTAAATTTACATCTGAATTTTTCTTTAAAAAAAAAGACTATTTGAATTTGTAAAAACACTATCATATTTGCAACAAACGATACGAGTTCATAAATATAATTTTTTTTTGAGATATAATTTTGGTAGTTTTATATTATATGAATGTTCATAAGTAAATCTAAGCGAATCACACCTCCTCTCAACATATTCGGGAAAATAAAATTCTCGGCTTATTGTAAATTCGGATTCAAGTTTTCTGAGGAAAACTTCCACATATACAAAACAGAAAATTCAAAAAATTTTAAGAATAAGAGTTTTTGTGAAAAAAGAAAAATACAATTTAATAAAAGGACACCACAAATGTGCAGCTCTTAACAAATTCAAGCTAAGAGAAAAAACAAAATATAATGTTGTTGAAGTAAAAAAACAATTTATTGTGTGCATATGAAATAAAATCCTATTTGTTTTAAAAGTTAGAACTCTTAGAAAAGTTATAATAAATTTCTAATAATAAAAATAATAAAATTATGATTAGTTATGTTTTTTAGGCCAAAAATTATGTCAAAGAGCCTTAATTAAACGGGGAACACATTTTCAAGCAGAAAAATATCTCAATTTTCATTAAAACTGACAACAGAATAATTAATATTTTTATAATACAATGCTTTTAAAATTTAAAATATTCCATAAATAATTCTTTATTTTAACGTATAAAATGCAACATCATTTATCCTTACGGTATACGAGATGAATTATGGAACGATTTGATGTCGGAAAAAATTGTCCAACTCAGATAAAAATGAGTAATAGACTTAAATAGCCTGCTTTTCTACAAGATAGCGAAATCAGAATGTAATAATTTTGGGGCACTTTTCTAGTTGAAAAAATGTTCCGTTTTGGAAACCTATTCTTTAACATTATTGAAGATAGTTTTAAAGTAAAGAGCTTCAGTTTTATGTAAGCTTAGGCAGATTTAAAAACTAAGAAGGAAAAGCCCCATATCCTCTCTTATAAAATCCGAAAATCCATCTCCTTTGTGGAAAAATACTAAGCTAATGACTACGAGTAAACACGGTTTGTGATCCTAACTGTTATCCGCCCTCCGACGAAACTGCTAAGGGAACAACCATATCCCTCGTCCGCGGTCCCCTCTTTTCAAATGGCGGATCGTGCTCGTTCCCACAAAAGCCAGATTAGAGGGAGACACTAATAGGAGCAGTTGAACCGTGAGAAAATTGGTTTTCACGGCTGCCTCGCGACTTTTTCTTCTCCTTTTTGTTGATTGTATTCTCCTTTCTCGCAGATGCAAGCCTCTTTTGCATTGGTTTTGCGTTTTGCTTTCAATTCCTTTTTAAAATGCGCTAGATATCGCTACGAGAGGTGAAAAGCTATGCGATTTTATTTTTGTTTATGTTTTTCTTTTCTTTTTTGGTATATCAAGTGACACCGATGGATATGAAATCGGATTACAACTTGTTGGCAAGATCTTCCTTTATTTGTGTTCTAAGTGTGAAGATCACTCTGGGAAAACTTTCACTTGAAACTTTCGATTCTGAATCGGGATTATTCAATTTTTTTTCCATTCCTGAATAAAAGCTGTAATATGATCAATTTTGAATAGATAAAATATGGTCACCGTTTAAACGACAAGATCGAAAAGTGCTTCTCATCTTAAATCCAACTACGTACATCCCTCCACCCCCCCCCTTTTCACTTAATCTTTCTCACGATTTCTCCCTTTATTGGACGTAAACCTCTTCATAAAATGTAATTTAATTGGGTATTAATCAATTATATAAAGCTAATAAAAATAAATTAAAATTTTGGTATAGTGGGTTCTTTAATCAAAATGTTTTTGGTTCATATTTTGAACGAAAAGCACGTATTAATTTATTAGTTTTATTTCAGTACATAAACTTTATTTCGCAACAATATTTGGTTGGAATCCATATGGATTAACTTTTTCAACCAGCTAACTGTGATTGACGAGTATACTTGTCAAGGAGAAGTTGTAGGATTATGTGTATTGACGAGTATACTCGTCAGGGAGAAGTTGCGAGATTTTGCGTATTGACGAGTGTACTCATTATGAGTAAAAAGTAGTGACGATTCGCTATTTAAAAAGTAATTTTTGTAAAAACAAAACATGTTCTCAAATTTCAAGATGTTTAGAATATTTTTAGGCTTGGCCGGATTAAAATATAAATAAATAAAAATATGAAAAATTAAAGATTAACCCATGCGTCTCCTTATGCACCGGCTGAAACAGCGTGTAAGTTCGTTATATAATGAGGTTTTTTAGATGTTAGCCTAAAAGGGGCAAAGGCAAAAGTCAGAAAGTTGGTTTTTATTGATTTTTTGTAAATTCTTACCTTCATATGTATTTAATTTTTCTTGCGTTTTCTGACAAAATGTAATGAACATATGTTTATGTTAATCTAATAAATAAGTATTAGTAATAAAATTTCTAATTTCATAAAATAAACCTATCTCTTTTATCCAAGATTTTAACAGCTTAACTTACTCTGCGATTCACGAGTATACTCGTCATCGTTCGATTTCCGTGACACATAATTGGGCGCCCTCAAACTGGAGCACCTGAATTAACTTGTTAAAAGTTCTGTGTTTGGTTTTATAGCTTTTGCAATAATTACAGGTGTTCTTTACCACAATGAACTTGTAGTAATACAAATTAGAAAGAAAAAAATGTCCACTTGTATATGAACTACAGATCACAAAATGGAACGTGCACAAAGTAATATTTCTTTAAAGCATTAATTTCCTTTCACTTAAAGTTACCATAACAGAAAGTTTGTACTGACAGAATTTTAAAGATTTGTTATTACAAATTCTGTGAGTATTCAACAGAATATTGAAGTTAGGTGCACTCTTCTTAAAAGTTTAAAAATGTCTAAGCATTCTGCCCTAAATTAATTATATTATGGATTATGAGTTTATGGAATTCAGAAGAGAAGAAGTTAAACTTAATATTGCCAAAACTTACGAAGTATATGTTAAGTGTGTGTGTGTCCTATAGCCAGCATCCCTTTTGCTCAAATATGCAAAGATATATTTTTTTTATTAAATTTAAGAATAGGAAACAATTTTTTCCTTTAATTATGAACTTAGACAAACAAATCAAGTATGCATATTAAATTAATATTAATTACTCATTTTTATATATCTATTTCATTCAAAATATTTTCTACTTTTAATTTTGATGGATTAAGTTGTGTAAAATCTTGGAACTCTTTACCTAACTATAGGAATTTGTGTAATACGGAAGCATAAATTTGGGATGAAATTAAATTATAATAAATGTCATTGTCATGCCGACAAGTAGTAAATTGTTAAAATAACTCCCAAAGAGGAATAAACAAAAAAAAAATGGCTCCTGAAAATGGGTTCTAACTACTTATTTTTAAAAATTTTATGTTTTTGTGAAATATTTAATTTGAATATTAGATTTTATCTGTCGAAAGTTTTTAGAAGCAGAAAATAATTAAATAATTTAGTATAAGACATTGAACTATTTATTAGGTTTCAATCAAAAATAGTTTTTAAGAATCTGCAATAAAAGAAATATGCGCTATAAAATAGATTTATTTTAAAGAAAATAAATAAAAATGATAAATTTTTTTACTCATACAGTAAAATCTGTTTTTGTGTGATAGATGGGGACCACATAAAAATAAACCGCTCACAAAAAATATCTAAAAATTTCATAAACTCTTACATATAACAAATAACTTCGTTGAAATACTACAGAATTTTTATGCGGTGGAGAGGGACAGCATAAAATAAGATTCACTTATAAACTATGCCAATTATTTACGAAGTTTATGAGAAAGTCCTTCCATAACAAAATAAATGATTAAATTACACATGGAAACATTTGAAAAACATTTCGTTTCTCATTTCATACATGGAAAAGTTTTCAAAGGCACATGAATAACTCACTGCTACTCATTGTAATCCAAAGCGCTCATCTTTCTGTGATGAATAAGTTCGAAATCACTTTCGTCACTTTAAGATACAATTTCAATTGATTTATTTTTTGGCACCTTAAAGTAAAAGATAAATTTTTGTGACGAAGGTCAGTTGGTCAGTTGCTTGTAAATGTCACGATTACCAGATATGCACGATTAAAGATGTTTTTGTGGAATTTCATACTCCTTCGGAACTGGTATCTATTTTGAGAAAAGGTTTTCCCAATTTGTTGGAAAGCTGTATCCCAGCTTATATTTTACCTGCTTTCAAAGAATCCGGTTATTCTTGTCCGTCTTCATAATCTATGAAATTATTGATAATGACACTGACATTGAAAGTTTCATCTTCAATCAAGCGAACAAATGAACAGAGCGTTTTGAAGTGTGTATATGTACATTGGAGTGGCGTAACGTACACCCCCGCGTCACGGGGGGGGGGGGTCTAAGGCCTGACTAAAGTAAGTATGTATTTACCCAATTTATAAAACATTAAAGGCAAAACCTGACTTCGCAGAAGAGGCCTAACATTCTCCGTTACGCGTCTGGTAAATTGATAGAAAACATTACAGTAGCGCCAAAGCCGTTGAAATTCATATACCGCATAAAAAAGATCGCACAGAAAAAATCACATGAAAAGGACCGCATAAAAACAGGTTCTACTGTATTGTATTTTTTTATTACATCTAAAATATAGCAGTTGCTTAAATACTAAATAACAACTCATATAATTTATTTACCTTTTCTTTTTTTCAACGCTTCGAGCGCTATGAAACTAAACATGTTCTGCTGTTTTTTACATATTGTTTTGCTAGATATTAAAATCATTAGAAAAACATATTTCCTTAATTTTTATACATGTATCTGAATTAAAATGATTTTATGTTCATTAAAAACTTTTTTTAGAAATTGTGTTGAAAAAAAAAGCAATTACGCTTTTTTTGAAGAAATATTTAAAGAAAAATAAGTATTCATAAGTTTAAAATGTATCATGAACTACGCTGTTAGGCTCGTAAGATATGAAATGGTCATCATCATTATAAATATAAAATGAGAGGGAAAAAAGCCTCTTCTTCTGATGAAAAATAGATTCAAGTAATAGAAAAAATATTAGAACAGAAATAACAAAGATTAACCATTCAAACAGCAAGTTTCGAATAAGAATATTTGCATTGGAGATTATAATAAAAAAAACCTCAAAGAAATTATCTCTACCTTTATATTGTCTATATGATTAAATGGTTTGAAGGAAAAAAAACACTTAGTTGAGGTGAAAATTATCTCATTTTACGCTTTTCTCTAAACGTCACAAAAACAGTTTGCGTAAAGGCTTACAGAATAAAGAAAAGAAAAACTCGATCAGCTCGAAAATCTATTGAAAGAAAATAAAAAAGGGGGAAGGGAGAGAAAAAGTTTAACTTTTTTTCCTTTTACTGTGGCCTTTAACCAAAGAAAAATCAAAAGAACGTGTAATAAGTTTATCACATATAATAGAGATGTTGCGAAGCAAAAGTTAGGAAAAGTTGCGTTAGGCTAATAAAATGCTTAAATAATTCGTAGAAAAATATTACCATTTTTATTATTATGGTTATAGTTAGTAATTCGAACATTGCTACTAATAGTAGTTATTATATATATTACAGTTATTATATAATTTATATATTTCTTTTATGGTTATGATTCTAATATTCATTAGTTAAATTTATAGGAACACACAAAAATTAGTAATTTTTCTTCCATTATGTAAAACTTATAAAATATTCAAGAAACACGCAAAATATTAATATTGATTTACTAATATATCCATCAAGTTATGGTTCGTACCAAAGTTAATCGTAATGCAAACCAGTAATCAAAGAACAATGCTTATGCTCATCAAATAGCTTATGACGTGTGTTACTTTCTTCGCTATGTATTGATACGAAGGGAAAGACGTTTGAGACAATATATAGCTTCAATGTGCAATGTCCTTGTATATCTTCAATGTGCAATGTCCTTGTAGAGCTTCAATGTGCAACATTAATAAAAAAAATCAAAACAAGCAAGACGTTTGATTCGAGTAGTCTTTTGAACTTGAAATGGATATCTTTCATTCATAAAAAACCTTAAATTATCTAAAGCTAAGATAAGATAATCTATGCATCGATCTTTTTTATTCTTTAATAAAATTATAAGTAAAATGCTATAACAGCATTATCAATTTTACCCTATCCGAACACATATCAAAATGGAATTTGCATACAGGCTGAGCATTTTAAGAATTTTTAAACTGCATTTTCAGACTGAATTCTTTATTTATATAGCTACACTTTTTTGAAGTACATTTTTTAAGTACGTATTTTAAAGGTGCGTTTTTTTAAATACGTTTTTGAAAATATATTCAGAACTTGTTTGATTTAATCTAAACCAGTGCTTCTCAAACTTCCAATGACTTCGACCCAATTTTCAATCATAATTTTCACCGTGCTCCTCTTCCCATACAGTAACAATGTACTGAACACAATAAAAATGTACCTTGATGTTAAAGCTGCAAAACGACTTTTCTTATAAACCATAAAAACTATCAAGATCAGTATTAAATTTTGTATATGACAAACCCAAGGGAGGGACTAGTAATTATTAAACTTGTTTTTTAATTTAGTATTGATAAATTAATTATCAAAGACATGGCACAGTACTGATTTTCTTATAGTATATTATATCAGTGTAAAAATGTGTTTTATTTTTATTATGTCAAAATGTATTTTGTTTTGTTTCCTTTTATTAATTTAATACTTATTTTAAATCTTTTATTTTCAGCTTTTCAATATGCTCACGCTCCCCCAGGGGGAGAGGCACCCCACAGTTTGAGAAATGCTGATCTAAACTATTCTTCACTTTTAGTGAAGAATAGTTTAGATCAGTTTTTTCAGGATCAGTTAGATCAGGAGGTTTTTTTTTTAAATAACATATTTTGATAACATGATTCTGATGACATGAAATTTAAGATTAAATTAAGGTATCCGACTGGTTGCGACAATTTTTTTTTTAAAAGATATATGGGGATTTTTTGTTATTTTTAGATTTGTTTAGTGCATTTTAAGAAAAATGTGCTAAAATTAAGAAGAGAAAGAAATTATTATTACTAAAATGGGAAAAAATAGGTAAAAAGTGACAAAAAATAGCATAAACGCGGCCCATTCTGCACCAAAGGTTTATGAACAAATTTTCAATTTTTTCAATCTAATGTGTTGCTATAGTATTCAATTTTGAAATGACCTTCAGGATAAGAGGTATTTTCTTTTTTACAAAAACTAGAGTACTTTATCTTGGTTACTATATGAAAATGCTTAAAAAGATAGTGATAATATTCACATAAGGGACTGTAAATATTGTAATAAAACAGTGATTGATAAATCTGAACGTTAAAACAATTTTACTGTTATACAGAACTTACAGAAAAAATTTCAGTTAATTATGTTCAAAACTTTTTTAGCAATTGCTGACCCCGCTTGATTATTTTCAAAAAATCACATTTCGAGTAAAACGCGTTTTAAAGTATGACATCTTGCCTAAAGTAATGGCATCTGCTTTTACTAAAACACTTGTAGTTTTTGTTCTAGTAAACGGAAAATGATAAACTTGGTATTTTTATAAAGCTAATAACATGGCCCATAAAATAAAATCATAAGAAAAATTTGTCAATTTTTGTCAAAATTCACAGTTTTAGGGTAGTCGGATACCTTAAGCATCGAAATCAAAAAAATGCGCTTAGTTTCTATAAAAAAAAAGGCCAATGAATCAAAATTAATATGAGTAATATTTCTGTGTCATTCACACACACACACACAATAGTTTTATCGAGTTTTTTCCAATGATTTTAATTCCTCTTTTAGTCAGTAGAACCCAACAGATCAGTTTTCCGTTTTAAAATGATTTCATATACATAGCCACTGGACCTAAACGCACGACTATTTCAAAATTAGAAAGAGGTTTGCTACCATTTAAACGCACAAAGGCTAAATAAATACTCGAATCTTTTGAACAAATATGTATTTAATTTTACTTTACCGGAATAAAAATGATAGAAAAAGTTAAAGCAATCATTGTAGGTAAACATTGGGTATTGTGATAATATTTGGTTGATTCTTTACCAACCCATTATAAAGGGAAAAGAGAGCCTTACTTTTATATACTAGTTAAACAGACTGAAACACTTTCACATTGATAGTTAAATAGGCAATGCTTTCTCAAACGTAATAGCAGAGATTGTTTGAAATCTGTTTAATTGCATTTGTAGGCTAATTAAAAATTTTAAAAAGTTTTAATGAAGTAATTATGAGGTAACTAAGAACATGTTCTTAGTTGGAAAATTTTCATCAAGGCTCTAGACATTTAGATGAACTAGTAGGATCAAGGGACTTCTCTAACATTTATGAATTTTATTTGTATACTTTTTCTAGATAGTTTTATAATTAATGATTTTAAAGAAATGTTTTGGTAGTGATCCCCTGTGAGTATTTTTTGATGATATACACTATTTTAGTGTTCCGGGCAAAACTGGTATTAATGGCTCGGTAATTTTATTATCTTAACAATGCAATGGAGATGGAGAGAATTTAAAGTGACTGACTACGTGCAACTGTTATTTTGGAAAAGCGTATAAATGGATAATTTTTTTAATACACTGATGAAATAAATTAAGAGAATTTGCATATTTGATCGAATTGCCTAAGAAGAACTGAACTGAATGAAAAACCACTGCTTATAAATAACAAATGCAAACCTTGTACGGCAAATATGTAAGTGTACATTGTGTATAGGCGGAGCCAGCAGAAAAACAGGCTTTATAAGCGCATTAAGTTAAGACGTATTTCGTTCGCCAGCACACCTCTGCGAATTTCTTGGTGTTATTTTAAAGCAATCGGTTCAATTCAAATTCTAATAGTAAACATGAGTAACCATCAACGTTTAGATGATGGAATGAGGAGGCAAAGTGTGGGGAGGTTAGAAGCAGGCCAATGTCAAGTCCAGATTTGTAGAGAGTTCAATTTAACGCTCAGCGTCGTGTGTAACTTATGGAAACAGTTCCAGGATACTGAATCCATCCAGAGAAATCCTTGACAATGTGGTCCAAGAGCCACGACGTCCACAGAAAATCGCCATTTGTCGATTATAGCGAGGCGTAACAAAGGGGCTACAGCTTCTCAGCTCTCTCGTTACTTGTATGCAGTGACAGGAACCTGTGTATTAAGGTGACTGTTTCAAAAAGACTTCATGAGAGAGGGTTGTTTGCCAGAAGACCTGCTGTTTGCGTCCGACTCACGTCTACGAACAGAAGAGTCCGTTTAGCATGGTGCAGACAGCCTAGAGAGAGATTGGAGTATGGATCAATGAGTGACCGTTCTGTTCACCGATGAGTCCCTTTCAGCCTAAATACCGATTCTCGCCGTACGTTCATGTGGAAAGAACCAGGGACCCGCTACCTGCCCTCCAACGCCCGCGAAATTGACAATTATGGCGGAGGAGATTTAATGGTCTGGGCAGGCATCATGTTGGATGGCCATACGCCTCTCCATGTCTTTGAAAGAGGCTCTGTGACTGGTGTAAGGTATAGGGATGAAGTCTTGGAGCCATATGTTTGCCTTTTCAGGGGTGCATGTGGCTCCGAGTTCATTTTAATTAATGATAACGTGAGGCCACATAGAGCTCTTCTGGTCGACGCATTTCTAGAGAGTGAGGATATTCGCCGTATGGATTGGCCAGCCAGGTCTACTGATCTCAACCCTACAGAGCATGTCTGGGATGCTTTGGGGGGGCAATTGCAACTCTTCACCCCCTTCTAGAACCACCCAGGAAATGAAAAACAGCTATGCTGAACGAGTGGGACCAATTGCTACAAGAACTAATATAAGTATGACTTCTTTCAAGTATGACATCATGCTGCGAGACCTGTATAACTGTAAGAGGGGGCTATACCTATTAACCGTTCTGAAACCACTGTTTCATACCTTCCAATTCCAACGAGTGTTATGCACAATCATGCATGTGTATTGCAATTGTTGAATGGCTATTTGTTTTGTATTGCATCAATGTACGTACATATCAAATTTCATTAAAATCGGTCCAGTAGCTCTAGAGATAATAAATAAAGTCTGCAAATTCTCTTAATTTTTACACCAGTGTATTTACTGTCAGTTGAATTAGAATATACATATAAAATTATTTTAAAAATATTATTAAAAGAAAAATTGTTTAATAACAATTTTTTTGGCAAGAAATGAAGAAAGAGCAGGGCTGATCCTAGGGTTCAGACCGCCCGCATGTCATAATAGTGACAAAATACTTTAATTAAACAATAAACAAATAAAAATACTACCTTTGTAACAAAAAAAGACATTTTATAATAAGAAATGCAAAATAACTGTATTTACTCAGAAAATATAATCCAATTAAAAAATCACTAAAGTATAAATCTCGTGAAACGAAAAGTATATCAAACAGTCCTTCTACAAAGACTACCTAATAAATAACTATAAAATAACTTTTCTGGCATTCTGAAAAACAAATTTGTCAATAGTTTTGGTGAAATCTCTTTTTCCGTGGTTTCGGATTCAATAGAGATGATGGCTAAAAATCTGAAAACCTTTCTTGTGTCCTATTATTTCTCGAGTAATTTTTAATAATTTTTCATTTACTGAAACTTCTTCCCCCTGACGCTAGAGAAACAGGTAAGGTTAAAAATTTCTGATTGCTTGAGTAAAATTTGGAGATCATTCTAGAATTTCTAATATCTTAATTGACTGTTTTTATCTGGAAAAATATCTTTGAATGAAGTTATTTCATTAAAAGATTGTATGCCGTATATATCTTTCACAATACTTCCTTCCTCCTGTACCTGTAACTTAATATTCAAGTCCATTTCAGGCTTTCATGAGATCATCATCAGAAATGTTGTGAAACTCATACAGAAAGCACAATATCAAATAGCACTCAGATATTAAGGTAAATCGTCCATTATCTGAAGGTATCGCAAACTGCTGGAAAGAATTTGACATTTTCATAAACACATAAATAAACCTTTTCTGAGTTTCGAGATGGAAATTCGGGATCAATGTCTAAATCTCTAGCATGTGCTGTTAATGAATCGACAGATATCTTAAAATTATCATCAGATCTTTGGAAAACTAAATATTTTTTTAAGATTATATAAGCCTTCAATGCATTCCACACGATGTTTAGCTTAGGATTTTTAAACAATTTACTCAATACATGAATTCTTGATAATAAATCACACCAAATTAAAATTGAACACAAATTTAAGAGCTTCAAATTTTTTCCCTGCCTCTGATGGTATCTTAAATTAAGGCCTTTAATGTGATAATAATTTTTAGGTCTTGTTTAAGAGGTCTAATAGCATTGATACGACCTTCATTCTTTGTTTCCCTTAACGGTTTTAAAGTTGGACTTTTCCCGTGTTTTTTTTTTTTTTTTGATAAATACTATCGATATGAGGACGCAGAAAAGTAATTACATACCTCTTGAACAGTATAAGAAAAACAGAAATTTCACCAATGGAGCTGGCAGCGTTATTAAAGACGAGATTTAATATATGAGTCACACACAACACGTACATACAATATAAAGCATAGGTTACTAAACTTTTTAGCCTCATAGACCCCTTGACAGGTTTTTCAGTTTGGGGTAGACCCCCTACTTACCTAATATTAAATTTGGCAAATTTATCAACTTAAATGTGTTTTTGACAGCAAGTATAGAACTATTTACTTTAAAAGATTAAAATTTTTAACTGTAGTGAAGTATAGAAGAGTTTAAAACTTAAGAAAACACATGTTAGTTAATTTAATTAGTTAGTTAATTAAATTAAAATTTAATTAATGCATAATAGCTGTTACATAAAATAACTGAGCAACAAACAAAAGCTTTTAGAGGAAGAGAGGAATCTGGGGATGCAATGATAAATTTCAACATTTGGCATCATTTTTATCAGAATTTAACACTAAATATATCTCTTGGTTAATAGGTTCTTCTTTCTTTTTTGTTTTGAAGATTAGCAAGCGCACTGAAACTCCTTCTCAATCGGAAAAATAATTAAAAACTTTCTCAAGATATTCCATAATATGGAATAAATAACAGGTAAATCTTTTAAAGCTAAAATTGCTGACATTGTTTCTACACTTTACTTTAAGGTCTTCGTTAATGTATATTCCTAGAGCTTAATTCCTATAATCTGAAATTTTTTTTTTTGAAAGCGACCCTATGAATTCATTGCCTACTGTGGTACTATGATAGTCAAAACATTCTCAAACCTGGTTTCAAAATCTAAAAAAAGGGCATTTAAATGTTGGTGACGTCCAAAATTATTCTCCTTTAGCTTAATTCTGGCAAGAAAGGCTGTGCAAAATGTGGTCCTGTTTCAATAAAATTTATGCTGTTGCCTCGTAACTGCAAATAAACCCCATTAAATTTAGTAAATAAATCTGTTAAATAGTTAGGTCTGATTTCCACTTGTTTAAATTTCCTTTTAATATTAGTCACGATCTGGTTTGATGAGAGCCACTATCATAGACCCCCAAATTATTTTTTTGCTGTCGTGGACCCCTTGCAGATCGTCATAGACCACTTTGGGAATCACTGATATAAAGAGAAGGGTTCTTTTTCTTTTATTAATGCAACATTAGGTGCTGATGTCGTAAAAAATTTGTCTCATGTTAATGACTTAATATTTGCTTTCAAATATTGAAATGGATTATAGCTTGTAATATTAAGAGTGAGTTTGTGTGATTTTTAGACTAAAATTCCTTAATTAAAAAATCCACTTGAAATTCACACAAAAATAATTTTTTTATTCTCTCCTATACATTAATTTAAAGTGATTTTTCATAATTCGATAAATGTCACTTTATTTTTAATGTACAAATACAGGTAAAAATTTTGAAACCTAAAAAATAATTTTAAATAATTTTTCATTAGAAATTAACTTTGTTGCAAATTACCGTTATATCTGGAAAGCAAATTTTTAAACCTAAACACCAAATAGTATATCTGAAATATGTTGAATTGATTAAAAAAAAGTTGACTGTATAACCAGATTATTTCCTACATATTCATAGCCAATTTCTAAATGCGGAAAAAAATATCTTAAAACTATTTTTAAAAAGTTTTTAAACATGTTATAAGAATAAATATATCTGAAATTCTTAGGGCAACGAATTAAATAAAAGAATGATCTGGCCGTATACCAAAGCCATCATTAATGGACAATTTTGATGCTTAGTTTATAAATGAATGTATAAGCCTAAATATTTGGAAACAATTCAGCACGTCTTCATCAATTCAGTCTTAAACGTGATACATACAGGAGATGTTATGAAGAACCATTTAATGGATAAATTCTGCTAATATAGAGAAAATAGTTAACACACGGTGTCAGGGTTTCTCAAACTGTGGTGCGCGCCCCTCTACGGGGGCGTAATAACTTTACGAGAGGGGCGCGAGCGTATTCAAAAATCGAAAACAGAACATTATTTTTTTTAAAAAAAACTAATTTACTGAAAGTAAGCAAATTAAACACATTTTGACATAATAAAAAATAAAATACACATTTACACTTGTGACGGTTCTATACGGTTTCCACTAACCTCCTCAATATTTCTTTAAAGTTTTATTTATTTCAACCAATCTCCACCGGGAGCCAAAGCGTAATTTATGCAAATGAGATATATTATATAAGTTCGGGTTTAGCGAGTTAACAAAAAAAGTAAAGTGAATAGTTAGAAAGGTGAAGTCAAATGAATTGAAGCATCGGTAGATCAACACGCAGTTGTTGACAGTATTGGATAGCAGTACGTGACAAGCTACGCCGGAGAGCAGTAGATTGAAATTAGAAAAGATTCCGTATTACCGTGTGGGGATCCTTGTCTACTATCCTATTCAACCAGTAAAGAATTCATCACCACGACGGAACAGCCGATGTTACAAGGATAAGGTTAGTGATTTAGAAATTTGTGAATACGTGTACGCGTTTTAGCTGTAATTGTACGTGTTTGATCTTTCGTGGATTCAGTCGCGATTCCGTTGTTCCGCTAGTAGTAACTCCTTCTCATTCTCCACTGTGTTTTATTTCTCTTAAATTTGAATCGTGAGGTTGTAGCCTTCCTATGATTAATAAGCATCAATAAATATAGTGATTTGCAACTATGTCTCTTGATTTCTCTAATCCGCCTACACGTCCAGAAACATTAAACGGTAGACGGGGAGATGATAATCTGAGGGGAGGGTATAATTCACGACACACTAATATAATACACTTATAAATGTATCAACACTACAGAATGTATTTTATAATTAAATTAACAACACTAAGTTAGGAATAAGTTTAATAATTACAAGTGACCCGATGGGCTTGTCATATATAAAATTACATAAAAAAATAACACTTATCTTCATAATGTGTATGCCTTATAATTAATTGAAAATTACGTGATTTGCTCCCCAATACCACCTTTTTCTACATAGGCACGCGTTTGGGATGTATTGGGGGGAGGGGGAAAAAAGGAATGCATAAGCAAATTACCTGAAATAAGTAAATCCTTCCCAAATACTGTCAAGGTCCTTTTATTGCATTCCAAATCCTTTGGAATAATTTTATGGATAGTAGTGCACAGAAGAGATCGTACTTCGGCAAAACGTATATATATATATGTCCGTGGAAATTAACGTTTTGGTTGAGCAAGATATTTATATACGCCGGTGGCACTTAAGAGGTTATACTCGTATTATAGCTTTAGCGTCAAAGTATAGCATTATTTAATTCAAAACATTGTTATTGTATAGAGGGAGGGGGGGGGGTGCGATGAAAATTATGATTGAATATTGGGTCGCAAATATTGAAAGTTTGAGAAGCACTGAACTAAGGAATTAAATATAATTTTTGACCTTTTTTGTATTAAAATGCTTTGTTTCACATTGGGGCATAGCTTACGGGAAATGTTTTTGAAAAACAAACCATCTTCTATTATTGTTTATTATTTTTAAGACAAAATTTAGTGGAATTACAGCCTGTGAAAAATAGTCATGGTTCGATGGTGCGAACTTAGTCAGAGAAATGTTTGTTTTGACTACAAATTCCTGACTGGTCAGCTGTTTCGAAAAAAAGACAGCTGCAAGAGACAAATCATTTCATAGATTTTTTTAAAACTAGAAGTAAATGCATATTGTCTTTGTTAGATGATCGCGTGGGAAAAATGCGCTGATGTATGCGGATGTTTAAACACCAATGATTTAAAAAAGACAAGATCTCACAGATTGTTTATAAAATCTATAGTGTTTTTACAACTATACGTATCATTTACTTCCATAAAAAAGGTGCAAAACCCTTTGTTTCCTCTTTTTCTTAAAACACTGGTGGTTGCCCTCCAACATCTCATTTTTTCCCCCAGTGCTTCCTCACAACGCCAATACGACCCCTGACATCAATCTTCAAACTGTGTTCCACCGAGCATATCCAGGAACTTCACAAGTCAAAATAAAAATTCGAAAAAAAAAGTAAATATGTATGCAAAAAAGGTTCATGTTCTCAATGGAGTTTCTTATCACTAGAGTACCTAAAATCGTGTTTCTCAAAGAGGGTCCCACGAGGAAACTTAAAACAAATTCGGCACCGGACAGCTTTTTTTTCAGTAATTTCCTGCAGTTTTCACATTATAATATAATAAAAAAATATTAAAACATTTTTTTCTTTTTATGTATTACCTATAGATTGTAAGCATTCTTTTGCTTATGTGATCCAGGGTTCCACAAAATTATTTTATACTGCTAGTGCAATGTTTTGCACACCTAACACCTATAAAATAATATTTCTCAGAGGAGAAAACTAAGATAGAATGCATAAATCAGAAGGCTTGCCAATGAAGGGGAGGGAACAACTTACTGACATATCAACAGTAATTCAACATTAAAACTTACATTTAAACAGGAACAGCTTCTAAATTTTTGACTGCGAAATTTACAAAATACATAGAAGTTTCACACACAGTTATAAGCATTTAAATGCTATTTTGAGCAACGTATTTATGTTATGTACATTTCTCTCGACGTATGTGGCAACAAAAACAAAATGCAAAAACAAATTAACGCAGAATATGAAATGCGACTGATGGTAGCTTCAATGGATCTAGATTTCTACATTTGTGTAGAAAAAAACACCGCACAAACACATTTTTCTGTTACTAAATGTAATACAAAAGTTGAAATAACACCCATTGCGCGAATTCATACTATAAATGCAGCGTTTCTCAAACTGTGGGTTGCACCCCCGTAGAGGGGCATCTACGAGGGGGGCGAGAGCATATTGGAAAGTCGAAAACAAAGGATCCTTTTTAAAAAAATATTAATTTACTGAAAATAAACAAACAAAATACATTCTGACATAATAAAAAATAAAACACACAACTACACTGATATAATACACTTATAAATGTATCAGTACTACACAATGTATTTTATAATTAATTTAACAACACTAAGTTAAGAATAAATTTAATAATTACCATGACCCAATGGGCTTGTCATATATAAAATTATATACAAAAATAAACTCTTATCTTGATAATTTGTATGGCTGATAATTAATCCCTTAACTGCCGATTAAAAGTTACGCGATTCGCTCCCCAATGCCACCGTTTTCCACGTAGGTGGTGAATGTGATGTACTGTGGGGAAGGGAAAAAACGAATAAATATATAAAGCAAATCCTCTGAAATAAGTAAATCCTTTGTAAACACTGTCAAGGCCCTGTTATTGCATTCCAAAGCCTTTGGAATAATTTTATGGATAGCAGTCCACAGAAAAGATCGTACTTTGGAAAGACGTATACGTTCGAGGCAGTTAACGCTTTGGCTAAGCGAGACGTTTATAAACTCCAATGGCACTTAAGAGGTTTAATTTGAAGTGCAGCTTTAACGTCAAAGTATAGTATTATTGAATTCAACACTTTGTTATTGAATGGTGGGAAGAAGGGGGGGATGAAAATTATGACTAAATATTGGGTCGCAAACGTTGAAAATTTGAGAAGCCATGAACTAAGTGGATAAGATTACATGAAATTACTCTTCAACTAGGAAAGGGGGTGTACATATAAGCGGGTAGATCTATGTACAGTAAAAATCGCTTAACACGAAACTCAGGGGACTGAAATCTTTTTTCGTGTTAAAGGATATTACAAAAAAAAAATAACATATATTCAACAAAATTAAGCTTATTAAAGTGCATTTTATTTACATAGATATGTATATATGCATGTATTCCATAAAAATCAATGAAAAAACATTCACAGAAGAACTTAATGAAATTTAATACAAAATTTTAAAGTTTTTGAAAAACAAAACAGTTATTGAGTTTTGCATTGTCTTTTTTATTATTAAATTGTCCTGAAATCGTTCGATGTCGTCCATTTTGTTATTCATTTCACCAATGAAATGTGCTTTAAATAACTGCTCATACTTTTTTCATTATGTTCCTCACTTTAGTGTGAGTGAGTGAGTGTATATTAACGTCCCTCTGTTCAGCTACACGAGGGCTTTTGGGGACGGTCCGCGTAATTTTGAACCATGGTCAAGTGACGCGGACGACACCTGAGCTGGCACCCCCATCTCCTAACTACCACACCACACCTACGGGAGGACGTTTGAGCTCTCGACAGATTTAACGTGCATCGCGCCCCTACACGGCGGGTCTTCAGTGGTACTGGGATCGAACTCATGACATGCTAGCCACGATCCGAGATGCCTAAACCACTTGGCTACCGCGGCCACATTCCTCATTATAGATGACTTGAGAACAGGAGAATATTATTCATTTCATTTTCACCGTCGTAATCTGTATCAATGATATTTTTTTAGCTTTGAACAAACTCCAAAATCTCTTGCCTGTCATGATTGGGGCTGTACACACATTATCATCACGTACTGCAACGAATTCTTCCAATGATACATTAGAACAGTCCAATAATATAGAAAACTAATACGCGAAACCACCTCTATTTCACATTTCACACCCCTCCGTAATCTCTGGTGTTTTCCATATTTTGTTCATTCCCAGAAGGGAAATCTTTTCGTTTTAAGATCTGGAAAAAAATGCACAAAAATACATAGCAATTGGTCGGGACCGTTGTATTATTTCGTGTTTTCCGATATTTCGCTTTTTGCGTTTTCGGGTTAAGCGTATTGCTCTGTAGATCATGATTAGCTTTTAATATGCTTTCTTTTATTGTTGTTTTTAGGGCCATATAGTGAATCTTTTTATTCGATTATATAACATCTTGTTACATTTTGGGATTTTTTAAAAAAATACTTAAAACTCGCTACTTTTTTTATTATAGCCCTAAAGTACCTACAACATAAAATAAAATTTAGAACTTCGGTAAACTTCGCTAACATTAATAATTTTATGCGAATATTGAAGTGTTTTTCAAACAGGGTTTGTTATGAAAATTATTTAATCAAAATGAGCTGCAAGATTTTTTCTCAAATATTTTTATACCAAACATAACTACAAGAAACTACCTTTTAAGGGAAGTATAACATTTTTACTAAAAAGGAAAATGGGTGCTGTTAATGAGCGTTGTAAAACCATAAGCAAAAAAATCACTTCTTTCTTCTATTTTGTTGTCTAAATTGTAAGGCTATTATTAAATTGAAAACTTTTAATTTCCCCAAATGCATATTGAATTTTAAACACTCCCATGTCTTAGGTAATATTAACCATATTAGGTAATTTCGTATATCAGCTTTCTCAAAAATTAATTTTGAGACGCCTTCGTTAAGCATCAATCCACAGTGCCATTGCCAATGCCACTGATAAACAAACAAAATAAAACAAAAATATTCTATTGCGGTATAGCCAGCTTTGTCACGAACTTTGCTATCAAATGAAGGATTTACCTAAAAAGTAGACATTAATGAACAATGTGCGTGAACCAACTGTGCACTAACATTCTGTTTTTCTTAAGCTATGCTACGCTATTGGGAAATCGTGACTTATTTTGATTTTTTAATAATTATTTAAAGTTCAGCCTATTTATTCGACGTATTATAAGTTTTATTTTTAGAAATTGTACAAAATTTTGCTTGTGATTGATAGAACTATATGCGGTCGCCCCTTGTTTGGGCCGCCCTCGTGCGGTGCACGCGCTGCACACCTGCTAGGATCAGCCCTGAGAAAGAGTAATATATTCTCGAAACATTCTCCAATTATGGAAGATGTTTCGATATTAATATTTCGCCTATATATAGCTAAGACTACAATACCGAAATTGAACTAAAATTATTGAAACATATAAATTTGGAGAGGATTTATTTATTATTATATCAAATTTTAACAAAAAACCGTTGTTTTTTCTATTAATCGTAACTCTGAAAATAGGACGAGTTTATCAAAAATTTTAGTTCATCTCGTGTAGAAGTCCTAGTTACATACAGGCAAACTATTATTAATATAGAAGCATTTTTCTTAAAAAGAGATAGTTTAGAAAAGATGCCATTCTTTCTTAATTTTTTTACCAAAAAATTGCATTTAAATAGTTTTTCTTGTAGCATTAAAATAATTTATATGTATACTCTAATTCAACTGACACTACACTAAATATCAAAAAAATATTCTTTTACACACCTTTTCAAAATCATGTTCCCGAATGTAGCCAGTCCTCTTAATATTGTGAGTGGGTTGTTATTAACTATTTTTTGTAATATAGGAAAATTATAAATTTAAATTCGAACTATCTAAATCTGTGAATGATAAGATGTAAATTTTATTTATTCGAAGAAGATGAGTGTGTTATAGATCGATTTAATACTGATTTAATTGAAACGAAATATGAATGATATCGTCATAATCATTTTATTTAAATGAAACAGAGTCGAAGTAAATGATTATTCTCATGGGGGAAACTCTAATTGGAGGATTAGAGAATTTCTTCTTTAAACATAGCTTAATTTGTATTCCTGTTTTCTATCTGAAGATGTATTTTATTCAAGGGAAGTAAAAAAAGACATTTTATGAATACATGAACTCAGCAAATATCAAAATTTTTCTTATAATTCTAAAAAATGTTCATATTTATATGTAAATTATAAATACTTATATATACAGTATTAATGCTTTAACTAATAATACAGAAATATTTCCTTTAACTTAAGAGCTTCGAGAGCACAATTTCTCATTTTATAACAACACTTTACACAATTTGGTGGAAAGAAAAAGCTAATAAAAACAGGTTTAAAAGTTCAATAATATTACCTCTTTTCATTATTTATTTCTTATTATAAAGCAAACAATAAACTGCAAATTTCTTAATACTTGTTTATAGTAATTTGAAATTTTGAAACTGTGGCTTTCAAAATTTAATGGCATTTCTAAAAATACCCTCACGAAAATACTTTTAAAACTTAAAAACTTTATTAAATAACTCTTCCTCTAATTGAATCCTCTTTATAGTTCTATAATTTCTCTTTTTTTCCATAAAGTGTATATTTCTTAATCCTTTACCAGGCTGTGGTAAATATACTTACCACCAAATTTATCAATCATATCTCCATCACTTATCTTCATCTGTTTAAATACAATTCATTTTACGTATTGTAGTATTAATAAAAATATTTCATAAATGTGTTGTGTTTACTAAGTGCTGATTTCTGTTTTCATAAATTTAATGGGAAGTAATATGTAGTAATTTTTAATTTCATCATCATCTAAGAATATAAAACATTTTTAATTCCCCATTCCTTTTGGGAAAGGTAAAAGGAAACAAAATGTATATAAATATCTTTCAACAGCACACAGTGGGTTGTAGTAAGCATATTCCCACTAAACAAAAATCAAAATAATTTTACCTAATAAGCTATATCAATCTCTTTTCTTAAATCAATCTCGTCCCCAAAAATATTTAATGTTCCATCGCTAAAAAAAATAGCCCGTTAAGGCTAAATTTATTTGCTACATAAAGGATACTATATTTCCCAACATGCCCTTATTAAGAAAAACAAGATCCAAATAACAGATGATGATTCCCATCATGACTTATTTCTCCAAATCTCTTCGCTAAATGATTCTGTTTAGAATGCGTCACTACTCAAGTATTTATAGGATGTATTGTTTAGATGTCGACACTTTTCATTAAAATCTAAAATGCCGATGTGTTGAAACGGTGCGATCGATGATCGACGCAATCCATGGGTGGCTGCAGTCGATTATTAATATGGTGGAAGAGACCAAGGCGCACAGTGCCTGAGACCCTGGGGCAAGTCTCCTGATTGACGGGTGATTGCATCAGGAGACAGGTAAACAGAAAACGGTCGCTAGAAATGAGACCAGACACCCGATCCAAGTTTCATTATTGCCCCCTGATGCCTGACAGATGACAGCTTCTGCACTTCTCAGCAATTGCAATCGTCGCTCAACAAGAAATACCCCTTTTCCCCCGGTGACAAAAATTTCCACGACTTGGACTCCTTGTTTCGTACCTGAAAAGTCACATTATTATACAAAGAATAACAGACTTCATTTAAAATCGATTTCTTTTCACAGCTAGAAGGGGAAGATTTTCCATATTCAGTGTGCTGGATTCGGGAAAAGAGTTTTAAAGAAGAGAAAATAGAAGAGATTGGTTTTGACGCTAGATCGCTTTTTCTTCCCCCGGGTCATAGCAATTGTTTGCAAGAAAGGGCATTATTAACAATAGGATTTTGTTTGTTTATTTGGATCGCTTATTTCTATTTCGTGATATATTTTGACGGCATTTAGAAATTGAAATTGCTTAAATGCCTAACTGAAATATAGAGTGAAAAACGAATATAGTAACTATGAAACAATATTTCGATCATGACAAATATTTAAGGGCATAGATTATTAGAATCCTCGCTATTCCAGTAGACGCTATTTTTCCAATAATAAAATAAAATCGGGTATTTTCTTAAGATAGTTATAAAACTATATTATTTTAACTTCAAAGTTCGAAAAATTGGGTTTTAAATAACTATTAAGTTACATAATTATTCACTATATATTTAATTATTACTCTCCTTAACATTATTTAATCATGTATTTTAATTATATGAAAGTAGAATTATTGTATTAAAGTTTTGTTTTTTGTACTCATAATGTGGTTAATTGTTCCATTGATATAATAGTTGTTTAAGTACCTAAAATGAAATTTATAAGTGATTATTTGTATTATTGATGGTTCATGCAAAAGGAACAAGCAATTTTTGAATATATTAAATGAAAAAATATAGGAGATTCCAGCTTTATTATTATTAGTAAGCACATGCCAGGCCATGGATCCCATTAGGTCATTAGGAAAATCGTAATTTTACGGATGATAATATTTTAACTGTATGAAAAGAAAACTTATCAATAGTTTTAACTCATAAAATAATACGAACTTGGTTATTAAAATTATATATACGGAAATTTTTGAGGGACCCCTCCCCCAGCCACATTGTTAACCCTAACATTTCAAATATGTGCTGATTGTGCAATATTTAAGCCAATACCTCTATCTTATTTGTTTTATTTTACTTTTCTGCTGATAACTTAGAAATTACAACGTTTGAGTAATCTAAGGATTTCTTAGCGATTAAGTATTGGATATGACTCAGCCTCTTTTTGCTTGGATAAATATATTATGATTTAATTAACTGCCCTTATACAGTTTGTGTATAGTATAGATTTTTTTTTTATATCTTTTGAGTATGGAAATATTTGTGTCACTTCATTTCCTTAAATTTGAGCTATGAAAGAGAAAATGTTTATTTAAATATTAGAAAATTGATATTTTAAGAAAGTACAGTTTATGGATTAGAAGTTAGTATTTGTAATGATTTTTGAGTCAACATGGTAATTGATATTTAACATTGATTAAATAAAATGGAAATATTAAACAAATATATCAGTAAATTATTTCTCCAATTGGATCGTAAATCATCAGGATATCACTACTAAATATACTATGTTAAATTTAAACCATTTTCTCTTTAGCTGTGCATTTACAACCATTGAATAAAACTTTATTTTTCTGTTTTATATGAAGTCAATATATTCAATGACTAAAAGTTTCTTTCAGGAAGGAATTTTTAAATAAGAATTCAGAAAATGAAGAATTTTTTTCAGTCATGAGAAATGTTTGTGTGGTAGAGGAAAAAATGACAATAATCAAATCAGCGCAAAAAATTTTTCTTAAAATGATATAAGGTTTATATAAACTCCAGACAAGAAATAAAATTACATAGTTTATATAAATTAGTATCCTTATTCAAAGTACAATTTGTAAGAAAATTTATATATTAGTATTTACTAACATGCATGACCAACTTGATTTACAACACATAAATTATTTTGTATAACAATGAATGTAAGACTTATTAGATGTGTCTATATATTATGGTTTCAGTATTTTATTTATTACGTCTTACGACATTATTATAATATAATTAATCGAATCTTGAAGAATATTGAGCATGTTTACAATGAAATCCTTCGAATTATTTAAATGCCGTTTTGATAGTATCTGAAGCATTCAGCGATTCTTGCATTTTCGCTATAAAAATAATAAGCGAATAAGAAGGAAATGGTAAGGTTGCTTTTGTGTATTTTGTTTTTGGGTTATTTAGAAGTGGAGCAATATGAACAAAAACATACTCAGTTGGTAAAACGAAAAACACCCCTATCTGACCTCTGAATCTTCTATACCAGAGATTTTCAAACTTTTCAACTCACAAAACCCCTAGAACTTGAAGGTGCTTTCGTGGAATCCCTAGAACTAGAAAGTATTTTGGTGGAACCCCATTCCCATACACATACTTCGAAGAATAAAAATCTCAAAACAACATTTAAAGTAGATCAACATGTTATAGGCGCTTTATTATAAAGTCATTAAAAATAATATTGCATGTATTATATTAAAAAAATTCTAATCTAATTTTTAAATATAATTTGCTTATTATTAATATTAATTTGTGATCCAAGTGTCACCTATCCATGCATTATATTTGGTAACTGGGATATGTGCTTGCTTTTTTTCACAAAAACTGTCGAAGTCTAGGTCTATTGAGATTAAATGCAATCACATTACATAATCTGAGCTTAATTTGTTTTTATACTTTGTTTTTGTAGCCACTTATACGTTGAGAAATATATTTCACTTAAACACAATATTCTGAATGGCATTAAAATGTTTATAGCTGTGTGAGAAATCCCGAATATTTTGCTTGTGAGAGAATTTGCGTCCTAAAATTTAGAAGCTGTTCTTGCTTAAATTTAGATTTTAACATTGAATTTTTGTTGATATGTTGTTTCCTCTCCTTCTTTAAATGTATTTTTACCACAAATGTAGAAAGGTACACATTTTCCATTAGAAAACTATTTAGTTTTGCAAGACATAGTGCTAACTAACGAATATAAAATTATCTCGTGGAACCATAGACAGTAAACAATAGAATATTTATAATCTAGTAGGATGTATATATAAAAAAGATAAAACGTTTTAATATTCTTTTATTATAATAAAAGTTTAAAAAGTGTTGCAAAATAAAGTTGTTATACATAAAAAAAAAATTTCAGTTTTAATGTGAATAGGATGAGCTTTAGATATTGTAACTATGTAAACTTAACAGAGAACGAGAATCCATTTTGTATACATGTTTATTTCTTCTCTATTTTTTTATTGTGACTCGTGGAACCCTTGAGTATGCTTTTTGGAACCCCAGGGTTCCGCAGAACACAGTTTGAAGACCACTGTTCTATACTATATTTAAGGAGTTATATAAGTATTGTTCGATAAGTCGCTTTTTGCGTTTGACATACTACCGGGCAGATATGAAGTGTCTTTGTTATTAGTATCGTATTTATTACTAGGATTTTCGTATAAAACACTCATAAAAAATAATGAAACATATAAAATTAAAGTGTAAAATTTGTTGTTGAGACTTTCAAATATATTATAAATTATATTGTTTGTATTCTTTCTTTTGTTTTTCTATTTAACATTTATTGGATATATTCTTTTACTTTAATAGGCATTCTCTTGCTTGACTATCATATTAAAAACACGCTTCCTATTCTGTTCCGGCAATAGTTTTATGAGGGTTAGATAGAGATTTTTATTTAGAAACATGACAAACCCAAGTAAAAGTACACAAGAAGTATATTTTGATCCCTATGTATTAAGTTGAAAGTTTATAATCATTTAAATCAATATACCATCTCCAACAGTGTGTACCGTGTACAACCATTGAGTCAACTCTATCTAGCAAGACTCTGAAAGCAATCAGTCCTCAAAACATCTTCCACTAGTCACACTTGCTGAGTTTTGGTCAACATATATTTTATTTAAAACCGAGGCCACCCAGTATTCCCCATATTTAATCTGTTTAACCAGCCGATGGGGGTATATTTGCCACCACAACAAACGCCCGTGCCTATATCGCTTGACTTTTCAACTCGACCAAAAATCAGCCCTCCGGAATTACCCGCTCGTTTGTAATTCTACTTCCAACAGCTGCAAACAGGGCCTTGTTGACGAAGGGTGCCTTCTGATTTTCATACTTTCTTTGACGTCTACGGATGTTCCATGAATGGGGGGAAATCGAAAGATCAATATTGAAACAAATCGGAGGGACTGAATAAGGGGGGTGGTGAGATCATGAGAAATTGAAAAGACCCCACCGATCCTGCGACATATCACAAAAGATTTTAGCCTAAAAAATATTTTTTTCGAAGCCCTGGCCACGTCCTTATAGCTTCAATAAAAATTCTTTGTCACAATTAAAACCGTTATGGAAGATTAATGTATTTACCAACGGGATCTTAACGTCTGGCAAAGTTAAAGAAAGCAAGGTTCTTCCAAATTTCAAGGAATCCAAGAGCGATGTTGTCGCCAACTGTTGCCAAATAGCGCCATGTTTTATTTGAATGAGTTTTAAAGTTTTCACTCATAAAACATATTTTAACAACCAATTTTAAGACGTTTTTAATGAACTTTTTTAAATAACTGTTCCAAAATTTGTTACCATTTTACATGTCTTTTAAAATTTAATTTCCATTGAAATCAAACCCATTGATAGTAGCTATTAAAAATATTCTCTTATAAAACCAATAAACATTTCTTCATGTGCTGCAAAATATTGATTTATATTCTTATTAATTACTGTACTGGTTTTTTTGCTTTTGAGACAATACCTTTCAAACACATAGATTTCTTTTACTCGCGAATACAATCTAAGTCATTTCCACTGAAAAGAGAACAATTTTTCTTCATTTTATTGTAATCGTGACATAAGTATCTTAAGAGAAGAAGAATTATATTTATTCACCTTTCGATTTTTCTCGCATCATATTCTTAATCAGTGTCCTTAATTCTCATGATACAAGAGACTTTAAATTACTTTTGATGATATATAGGTTTCTGAAGAAATTGCAAATATTGACATATCTTAAGCTTGTAACATATTTCATTTGAATACCTTTAATACTGCACGTACAGAGATCCATTCGAAAGACATTTACGGTGACTGGTTTTGAATTCATTGCAGTATTAGGTCAAACAGTTTTAAAGTTGACAAAATTAATTTTTTTGCTTAAATATTTCCTGTATGCAAATACCATAATTTACTTTCCTAAAATTTTGTAAATATAAAAAGTCCATAATTTCATTTTCTAAAAAAAATTAATTAAAATTGAAACTTTCTTATTTCAAAAATGTTTGAACGAAAAAATTGGATATTATTTAAATTCCCTTTAAGTTTTTACTTAAAATTATGATCACTATTAACTATTTCACCTATTTAACGATGCTTCATATAAAAAAGTACATTAAACAAAAGTACATTCAATTTCAATTTTATATGGTATATTTTAAACTGTGAGTAAAATAGGTTCACCTATATAAGAGTCATGTTCAGATGATTTGAATGCTTCACTCTCCAAACTTTCTCACCAAGTCAATATCTCAATATCCAATTCTGTGAGCAACATTTATCAATTAAACTAATCTGCAACTTGTGACGGATCTGTTCGGTTTCCACTAACCTCCTCAATAATTCTTTAAAGTTTTATTTATTTCAACCAATCTCCACCGGGAGCCAAAACATGATTTATGCAAATGAGAAATATTATATAAGTTCGAGTTTCGCGAGTTAAAGAGAGGTAGTAAAGTGAAGAGTTAGATTTTTGAAATCAAATGAATTGAAGCATCGGTAGATCAACACGCAGTTGTTGACAGTATTAGTTATCAGTTACGCGAAGACCTGAAGATTTAAATTAGAAAACTGAGTGTGGATCCTTAGCTATCAGCCCATCCAGCCAGTAATAAATTCATCACCACGACGGAACTGCCGAAGTTACAAGGACAAGGTTAGTGATTTAGAAATTAGTGAATACGTGTACGTGTTTTAGCTGTTATTGTACGTGTTGATCTTTCGTGGATTCAGTCCCGATTCCGTAGTTCCGCTAGTAGTAACTCCTTCTCATACTCCACTGTGTTTTATTTCTCTTAAATTTGAATCGTATGGTTGTAGCCTTCCTTTGATTAATAAGCATCAATAAACATAGTGATTTGTAACAATGTCTCTTGAATTCTCTAATCCTCCTACACGTCCAGAAACCTTTAACGGTAGACGGGGAGATGATAATCTTAGTGGAGGTTATAATACACGACAAACTTATCCAGAAATACCAGATATTCTTTTCAAGTTAATGTGCAAAAACTATTGAGTGAAATAAGGTATAAAATTTTTAAGAACTTTTAGCACAAAGGGACTTTAAAGTGCTATTATACTAAATTGTTTGATGGAACTCATAATCACAACTTGAAAACTTATTTTAATTAATTGAATAAACATCATGGAGAATTTTTTGTTTTCTTTTTCCTAAAATATGTCAGATAAAAAGGAATTCAGAAAGTTAAAAGGAATCTACAAAGAACTAAACTCTCTGTCTTTATTCAGGAAATTTAATTTGTCCAGTACTGCAATGGATCATAAAAAAATTAAAGTATTGTTTAATAAAAATCGCTAGAGATGTTAAATAAATGTAACCGTTTGTAATTCCTTGATCATCAATTTCATAAAAGCTGAACTAAATTGAAATACACAGAAAATTCCCAATGGATGCTATTACAAATGGAGCAATAAAGTATCATGGGAAAAAGGTCATTCACATATTTTTTTATTTAAAACCCTTTCGTTTGTTTGTTATATTTTTAATTCATCTGTATCAAATTTTAAAATGATTAAAAAAAAAGAGTGATTACATTTTTATTCAGGTAATTGCTAGTATTGTATATACTTTGGCTTTCATTTGGAATTTAATTATAACTTTGTGAAGCATAAACTGTCATAGCGGGAATAACGATATAAAATGTGCAGATTGATAAAAGTGATAAGAACATATTTTTATTTTTATATACGATATTTATATAATGAAAACAAAGAAACTGTAATAATTCCCTTAATGTTTTTGCTACACATTGTATTAATTCTGCTTTATCTGATGCAAAATGTATGTAACCTATAATTTAAATTTGTTTTCAGATAAGTTGATTCAATTTTAAAAATTTCCGATACTTCAATCCTTGATAGAAATTTGTTTTACACAACCGTATGATTAAGTAATTTAATTGTTTCCTTAACTTTAAGAACAGACCACCTACAAAGCGTAAATTTAATACACAACTTACCTTAGTGGAAAATTAACGCCCGCCATGCTGTCATGAATTACATTATCCACTAAAAGAAGAGCTTAGCCAAGTTGGTTATTAACTTTGAAATAATTTATATATAACATAACGGGGGTTCTAAGATAAAGGTATACCTGTAAGGGAATTAATTAAGCTCCAGAAGCCTCTCTAAACAAGGTACACTTGATAATTTCGCCAAACAGCGCTTCCACGCCAAATTAAATTCTCTCGGCTAGTGGCCCTAACGCGTAAAGTATTCCTTTTATTGAAGGAGAGCCAATGTTTGATTAGGCCTAGGTGTGCTGCTTAGGATCCGGCTGCCTCCCTTCAGCAGATCTTGGGAATGTTTGCTCCGGAGATCACAGAACAACGGAGTCCTCTTTCATCCTCAGGACCTCAGACATCGTTGGGGCCTCCTCAATGCCAGGTAAACACAGGGAGTGAATGAGGATGGCTTCTTCCAAGCGCAGCTCAAAATAAGAACTTTGGAAAAGTCAGGAAGAAAACTCCTCCTGCAAGACAATCCCGAGGGATGCATAAACAACATTTGAGACCCCCGAACTCCCACAAAATCCCTTCACTTATGGAGTGTCCTTTCCCAGAGGAGATGGACATTCAAAACTTCAGGAACTAGGTGATGCTACCTCTTGCTTCAAAATACGGAACAGCCAAGTATTCCAGACATTTCTATGCATAAAATGCGTGTTTGAAGCTTAAATATTAAGAAAAACATTTATAAAATAGGTTAGTTTATTAAAAATTATAATATATAAGCCAACGTTACTTAAAGTATCTGAAAATAAATATGTTTTTTTCTGGGTGGCAAACTTTTTGATAAGAGTGCCACTATTTCATAATAAATCATTATGCGAACCACTTCCAACTTTTCCAATAAACAAAAGGATATAAAAAGTGAGAAAATGTTGCTTATGGCTGATGAGATTTTTAGACAAATAGCATATTTTTTTGTACAAGTCTGAGTAGTGAAAATTTGAACATAATATCAGAAATACTTAGTTTTTAGTGTTAATAAACTTTTTATTTTATTTTTAATAAACTTTTTAGATATAAAATAAAAATTAGTAACTTTAAACATATAATTCTAATTTATTACTAAACAGTCAGTACTCGCTTTGTGTGGCTTTGGAATTTGTAAATTTTTTACCAAGTCATTCTATACATTGATTAGTTCTTGAAGATGTTAACAAAACTAAGCTGCTTTAGGTGTATATCAGTTAATTTAAATAGAAAATATAGAATAAATAATAGTATTTGTAAGAGAAAATATTTGTTCACAAACAAATGTCGATCCAAAACGACAACAATATCTGACAGGCACATCATGAAAATTTTAAAATTGCCTGTCGGTTCACATTTTCAACATTCGATATAGTTTGGATCAATTAAATTGAAATAATTTCTTTGTACTTGCTTTTCAGTCTAGTATGGTGCATTAGATTAAAAACTTTGATTTGGATTTCGGTGGGTAACAATAAAATTTAAAAAGGATTTATGAAAAGATCAGTATTTTTTTATCGTCTTGAAAATCATCCAACCTAGCACTGAATGAATCCTTCAAAATGAATATTAAATTTTTAAATCTTTTATATCTCGGAGCAGCATTTTTAACTTCGGTTGATATTTACTGCATTATGGTTAAACATGTCAATCTTTTTTCTTCAAAATAGAGACAAAAGATTCAAAAGTTTGTTTACAAAGGATATGTGACCAATTAGGGTTGGAAAAATACAATCTTTTCCCTGTAATCTTAAATTTACATTATTTAAATATCCCATAATATCGGTGAGAAAATCTTAATCTCATAGTCATTACTTTAAATTAGTCTTCTTGAGTAGCAAGCACTTACCGGGCAGTTCATTGTTTTCTTTCAGATATTTTAAAACACACACACACACACAAAACGCTCCCTCATATTCCAAAATCTCATGAGTGCACTTTCCTTTGGAAAATCAGCGCACTTAACTGAATAGTATTCTCCCATGATGATTTTCTGTGGTAATTTAATTAATTAGCGTATTTTTAAAAAATAAATTTTGAAGGTATAACTAGCGTTTCTGATGCTAGTTATTGAAACACGTTTCTTACTGCCCAGACTTTACACCAAATGGTTTTCATCTCTTCGGACTATTAAAAAGAGCTCGGAGGGTCGAATTTTTTTTTCAAAATCCCTACGAAATTTCTCCGGCTATACATTTTTCAAAGGTTGTGCATCCGTATAAAGAAGGAGAGGGGGGAGGGGAATTTTGGAGGAATGTAGGGAAATACTAAGGCGCTTGATTGAAAGTCCTTTGAACCACATATAAGATTCGTCTCTTATTCGATGTACTTCAAAAATATAAAAATATGTTTAAAAGTACATACAAGTTGGAGTCTAGAAGGTTTAGCCCTTAAAAGTAATCATCTATACTAAAGAGAAATGCGGGAAAAGACATAAAAAAGTATTTATTTCAACATTTAACAATAACTGTAAAATACAGATTGATTCAAAATTAGTGTGACCAATTTTAAAAGTATATAACTATTTATGGTAAATTTTAATCGCTTTACTGGCAATCCTATTTTAAAAGAGTGAAAGGTTTAAATAACTAATATAACCATTTTTATTAGTGAGAGTAAATTATGGATTTGAAATTAGATCCTCAAACTCGAGATGAAATTTTAAAGCTTTTGAAGGATAGTTGCTCAAATTCTGTTACAAATAAAGCATATAAAATAAAAAAAGACATTTTTATAATGAATTACTATGTATACTTTGACAAGAAATAAAATTTAGCTGACAATCAAAAGCTCCAGGGGAAAAAATGTGAAAGAAAAAATTTTTTTGGTGAAAAAGAAAAAAAGAAGCTAAAAAGACTTATCGCTGCAGAAAATCCTCTGCCTCAATGAGCTTTAGCAAAGAAACTACAGATACCGCAATCAACAATATGTCGTCAGATAAAGAAGATTAGCCATAAAAAAGTGAATAAACCAGTCTATTATCAAATGCCTTCAAAGACAGTAGAAAAAGGAAGAAAACTTTCCTAGCCTTTGTAATGAATGTTACACAAAGGTAGATACAAAACATGGATAACTTCGGATGAAGCACAGCTTGATCTGTCATTCACAACTAACAAAGCAAAGATACTACATATTTCACGCGGAAAGCGTCGCAAAGACGTTGCTGTTTTGCAAAAGGTAAGTTGGCCGGGTCAGGTGATATGGTATACATGGTAATATCCTCCCCAAGTTTAATGAAACCATTTTTTGTAGAACCAAAGGCTAAAATTGATGCGTAATACTATCAGAATAAAGCTTTGACGCACAGGATCAACGAAAGTAAACGTCTTTACACTTAAGGAAATTTTGATTTTCACTAAGAACCTGCACTAAGTCATACTGTGCAAAATCAACTATAAAATGGCTGAAAGATAAAAATAAATAAATTTCCTTCCTCCTCATAAATGGTTACTACCCTCCCCTGACTTCGTTTTTTGCGATGATTTTTTTATGGAGATACTTAAGGTAACAGAACACCTTCGAAGAAAATTTTTTGAATTAACCTGAATTTTGCCTGTTAATGCATATTTTATGACCTTATGGGTCTTTAAAATCAGAAAAACACCCAAGTAAAGTCTTGTTAGTGCACATTTTTTCTGTAAAAGGGGTATTTTATGAAAAAATAAGCAAAAATAAGACTTTACGCAAAACATGATAACTGAAAATAAAATAAATATATTGACATTTTGTAAATTGAATAATATAGCATACAACCTTATCTAGGGAATAGACACTTATTTTGGTAATATAACCATTACGTGAGAAGCTATTGTGTTTCGAGCTTCTTAACGTTGAAATTTTCTTTAAAAGCTATTGTAATTTTCACTTTATTGCTGTATAAAAAAATGTCTACTCAACACAAAATCTCAAGAGAGGTCTATTCCCTGTATTAGTATTTAAAAAACATATATATAAAATTTTTATTTCATCCAAGCATAACTTTTTGAGATATTGTGTTTTGCGGTAAGAAAAAATGTAAAAAAAACTCATTTTGAGAAAACGACAAAAATAACATTAAACTAATCTGATTACAAGAAAAACACTTACTTTCTTATTAAATTGCACCATATTTATAATTCTCTCCATCTTTAACTTCTAAAACAATATTTTTTTTCTTTTTAAGGGCTCTTAAAATTTTCCTATGTTTCTTTGTTTTGGGGTCTGCGTTATGAATCGATTCACGGATTCTGCATTTATCTAAATGTTTATATCCCCGTAAGGTAAACACCCCAGGATTTTCAATATTCATCTTATTAAAAACTTTGAGGCACCCATTTAATCCCTCATTGAAATGTATAACAGCATCATACGACCCAAATTTAATTGTTTTGAGCGAAACAAATACTTCTTTCGTAACTTTTTGCCAGACTGTTCCGTTAAAACACTCATTTGCATTTTGCGTGCGTCCATGTAAGCACTTACTTAATATCTGTTTGTCGCATAGTTCTAAATATACTGGTTTAATTTTATTTAAAACATCATTTGATAAACCAGCATATTTTGTGGAACATTTTGTTCCATTTGCCACCCCCCGCTGAAAATAACACCAGCTGTCTTTCCCTATTGGGCACTGGCCATGCATCGGTTTCTTATCACTTGATGCACAGTGATATAACGCAGCAATTACATTTTGCTGCATGGCATTTAAGTTACCGACATTACTGCGTACAGCAATTCCGTAGTAATTTTGAAGTCGGTCGATAAAATTATCAGTTAATTTGCCTTTACCAGACAGTCCTTTAGTTTTTGTTTTTAGCTTTCTTAGACGCGAGACCACTCTCTTTTGTACATGGCCAATGCACTCAAACTTTGTCACACTGTTCATTCCATAAGTGTCTTTCACACTCATGAAAGCTTTTGAGTCACCATCACCATAATATTGCGTATGTTGAAGTCTGCGGTTTTTTTCTGAACGAAGAAATATTCGTGAAGCCCCCACAATTTCCATTTTTGACGAAGATCCCGTGAAGTTACACTGACATATGTGGTAGGTTTTTGACGACTCATATTCAGAGTTTCTTGGCATAGTCTGAAGTCTCTTACATGTAGGACAGTAGGACGACATAACTTCTACGTCTAACACCTTACCAGTATCAACTGATATTGCAGCAACACAACCATTCATAGACGTATAACCTCTACGCTGCCATGTGCCATCCACAGATATGCCACATTTTACAAAATCAGATGAAAAATTTTGTTTTATATCCGCAATTTCAGTAGCAGCTTTTTTCATGGATTCCTCAGCTACTTCCTGAACCACTTTTAAAAGCTTTGCTTCCTGATTTTTGAAAGCAGTTTTTGTCTCAGTCGAGGCAAATTTAATGTTGAGCATAATTTAAATGCACCAGCAAAACCCTTGCCTATCTGCCGCATACCATATACTAGCCTGGTATTTATGACTGGTGCATTTACAACTTTTTTTGATGAAGCAAATGCAAAGAAAATGTCACAGCATTTACATTTTAGTGTAAAATGAGAGCATAATCCATACATGGAATCCTCAAAAAGCTCTACTTTTTCAGCAAAACATTTTGGGCAGCAAAGTTGAGAAAATGCATCCACAATAAGCTCAAGATCAATGATTCTGTTACCAAACAGAGGACCAGGCATTTCTTCTGCAGTTGACATACTCTCATTTCCCAATTTTGAAGAACTAGCAGTGCATTCAGGAACAGGTGTTGAATTGCTGTTATTTTCGGAAATTTTTGTGTATTTATTTCCAAAAAATTGTCTCTTACGCTTTTTAGCAATACTTTTTAGCATTTTCAAGCAAAAATAAAACAGAATAGAATTATTTTTTAACTTTCTACGCTGTCGATTCTTTCAGTATGAAAATCAAACATATATGTAAACAAAGTCACTAAACAACAAATTTGATGCCAGATTTTATACATAAAAAGGTAAAATGTATTTCCAAATACATTTATATTTATTCTCAAATATTCTATTTTAATTTCTGACAAAATATTTGTATATTAATTTTCATATTTCATGTCATATACCATGAAAGAGAAACGTAAACAAACAATTTGGGCCACTTCCGGTTAGCAGAAAGGCATTTCCGGTCAGTGAAATTCATGATCAAGTAATATTAAAAAAGCTGTAACTTGGCTTCTAATTAAGCTAGAAACAAAATTTTTACAGATTTAGAAAGATAAAAGATTGAATTTTAATATTTGATCAAAAACGAAAAATCGATATTTTGACCGAAAATTGAGTTTTAAAGGTGTTCTGTCACCTTAAAAGAACAACTAAATAGGCGTAAAGTAAAAACACTTCAAGGGCTTCGAAAAGCAATCGATGAGGAAGTTGGAAAAATACCACCAAAAATGGTCAAAAAGCTTTTTTGGCTTAGCCTAAATGTTTACGTAAAGTGTACTATGCTAAAGAAAACCACATTGAAAATTTCACATAAATAACTTAATTCAATAAAATTTTATAATGCTGTGAAATTGGTCCCATTATTTCTGAATCAACCGGAAATGTGTGAAAAATGTTTTATTGAAAACAATTTTTATAATTAAAAGATATTTAAAAAATTACAAGCTTAGATATAGTTCAGCATTCAAACCAACATATACTTCAGGTGATTGAAAATAATAAATACACTACGAAATTACTTCCAAATTAAGAATTTAACATAGTTTAAAAATAACAGTCATCTCCGAAGGGAACTATCACAAAATTAAATATAAAATATTTCCCAAAGATGCTTTTCTTTCCTGAGAATCATTTTCGTACAATAGACCAATTTAAAATAATGATCTAACAGAAAATCTAGTAACGGAAAATATACTATTGTTTTTTAATTTTTCAGCGAAGATGAATTCTGACAATCAATCTCTCCTAATGAGGATCAAAATGAAATGAAACAACAGAACCAGTTGATTTAACGCGACACGAAATTAAACTTCTTTTCATCGAAAAGCTTTCTCATCTAGTGCATTGAAAGACGAATTTATCTAAAGTAAATTTTTACTCAATACATTTCATTTTCTGTCTTTTACTTAAATGACTGCTTTGTGAATAGAGTTTTAAATATTAGCTTTAAACAAAGAATAACTATTAAATTCATTCATCGTTTCAGCGCGTTACAGAAATTTTGTCCAATTTTGCTTCGCAAATTTTAAAATCTAACGAACAAAGAATTCGGTTACGCTTGACAAGTTACCTATATACTACGTACATCTGTTAATGTATTTTGTGTTGATAAAACTTAAATAAAACGATGAGAAAAAAAAAAGTAAACTTCCGAAAAATGAAGTTCTCTAAAAGATGTTAAAACGATTCGATTGTTTTAAAATGTATACAACGAAATGAATCTCGGTAGTCGCAAAGCGATAATTTATTCCAGAAAAATGCTTTTGATTCTATCTTTTGTTTCATTATTCAAGTCTTTTGTAAAATGGGAGAATTCTAAATAATTTGTATTCTCCGAAGATGGTTTAAAGTTGCCTTGAAATATAAGTTTTATCTTTCACATGAGAACAATTGAAATGGAATCCATTTCATTTCCTGTGCCATTTAAAATCATTGTGTACTTCTCGGTAAATACTGATGAAAACGCAATTACGACAAATGAAAATTGCAATATATATAAAATACATTACGTCACTATAAAATATCTGTTTAAATCAATTATACGATTATAGATGAAATGCCAATTGCGAATTTTCCAAATGCACAAACGTAAAGTTTTTCTGTTGTGAATTTTTTTTTTAATTATGTGAATAACTACGTTTATCTACAACTGTAATTGCTGCAATGTAATTAAAACTTTATAGCATTATTTTCAAAAAAAAATCTTAATTCAATAAAATGTGCTTTTTTAACGAAAAGAATGAAATTATAAGGCTAATAGATAAAAATAATTTAATGCATTAAGTCCCAGAACTAAATATGGCCGCGGTTGCCAAGTGGTCTAGGCATCGGATCGTGGCTAGCATGTCATGAGTTCGATCCCAGTACCACTGAAGACCCGCCGTGTAGGGGCGCGATGCATGTTAAATCTGTCGAGAGCTCAAAAGTCCTCCCGTTGGTGTAGTGGGGAAGTTAGGAGAGGGGGTGCCAGCTCAGGTGTCATCCGCGTCACTTGACCATGGTTCAAAATTACGCGGACCGTCCCCAAAAGCCCTCGTGTAGCTGAACAGTGGAACGTTAATATTCACTCACTCCCTTACTCACCCAGAACTAAATTGAAAAATCTCTCTCTCTCTATAAAAAAAGTTTTTTTGTGATGCTGTAATAAATTTATTACGTACTATCGCAACAATGCCAACGTTCAGAATAGCTAGCCAAGGTGGCTTGATTGTTTGATTGAATATTCTGTTGCACTATTCAGCTACATGAGGGCTTTTGGCAACGGACCTCGTAATTTTGAGCCATGGTCAAATGACGCGGATGCCACCTGAGCTGGCACCCCCTCTCTTAACTACCACACCACACCAATGGGAGGACGTTTGAGCTCTCGACAGATTTAACGTGCATCGCTCCCCTACACACGGGTCTTAAGTGGTAATGGGCTCGATCTCATGACATGCTTGCCATGATCAAATACCTTGACCACTTGGCTACCGTGGCCACTCACCAAGATGGCAATCCCTATTTTGCATGTGTCGTACGCGCGTAATTGGCAACCATGTGCTTCGTTTCATATAATATCACCAATACGGTTGCGATAGTAATAGTACACTATTGCAAGCCCTCGAAGAAAAATATTGCAACGATTGCCTGGACTGGAATCGTTGCATGAGAAGAAAGGCGTTGTCTCATACGAAGTCTTATTAACAATTAACGAAACTAAATACTCAACTTTCCAGGACGCTGCAAGAGCTGCAGGTTTATTAAAATCTGAGGACTTTATCAATGAACTGTTGGACGAGTCAGCTTCAGTGATGAATTTAATTGAAAAGGAGTGCCAAGAACGAATTTTGCGAAAAAAAAGAACAAATAAATAGAACTGTATAATACATGTAAGTTACAGTTTTACAATTTGAGCAGTGAATTTGAACAGTTGTATAATTTGTACAAGGGAGTACCACCCCCTCTTCCTAGTTTAAGTAAAAACAAACAAAAATTTGAATAGAAAAATATCTTTTTTGAATTCCGGCGAGAAGGAAAAAATTCTGAAATTCAAAAATTGTAACTAGATGATGGATATGATACTTTATATTGGAAGATGTATAAGAAAAATAAAAGGAAACAAAGTTATTTTTCACAGGTTTTTTATCCATTGTTATTTCCAAAACCTTAACCACTTCGCTTGCTAAAATATCTTGCAGAAGATTTAATGTGGAAAATTTATGAAAAGTTTTTATTTTTTGATCCATAAAACGAAGAATTTACACATAATATAAATCTGAACGAAAGAAAAAATCTAAATAGATATTTTTTCAAAGAAAGGACTGAAATCTATAATTTCTTGAAATAAAATAAATCTTCTGTAAAACATTAACTTGTTTTTCCCAATAATTTATGACTTCTTTTGGGAAGTTCTCATTCGGTTAGTTGTTAAAAGAAGTTACTTAGAGTGGATTTGCGGTAAAACAGGCAATCATCATTATTTAGATATGTTGATTTATCATTGTCAGTAATATATATTTTTGTTCTTAACGAAACGAAATGCATCAGATTTTTGAATTAAATCTATTTTATTTTACGTTATAAGTTTTCATTCACAAGTATCTTATTTCTTTTGAAGATTTATTTTTATTACGTATTAAGCTACACCATTTATCTAAATATATACTACACCGTTAAAATATATTTATGCTTAAGTTACGCCGTATTATGAAATTTATGTCATTGAATAATGTAAGCATTGATATTTTAATCTGAATTTTAACAAACATAATAATTAAAGGACACTGAAATACAAAAGTTAAATGAACAGCTCATTTTTTTGTATTAATTAGCTCCGTTGGGAACCGGGTCTTTAACTGGGTTGTTCAATATGTCTAGTTAAATCAAGTTATGTAAAGTATACGCAGTGGCGTGACGGAGAATATTAGGGCCCCCTTACGCAGTCAGGTTTTTGGGCCCCAAGTATCTTATAATGGATAGCAGAACTATAGGTTTGGGGCCCCCTAGACTCCTAGATTCCCCCCCCCCCGCGATGCGGGGTTGCGGTGGTGTACGTTACGCCACTCAGTATACATCCTTTCACACGACATAGTAAAAAACCAGGAATACTGTCTTCACTTTTTTTGCATTTTAATGTTAAACTTATTAAAAATAACATCCTAAGGTATTTAATTTTTGTTTCACTATCACTACATCATGTCGATTTATACTCGTTTTGTCAAATAATTTTTTTTTCTAAGTCACTGAAATTTCTGAGTTACGTACTTACTACAATTCGGTAAGCAACCATAGATGCACGGCTTTTATAAAAAAAATTGCACCCTTACTACAAATATATTCCAACTGATTAAAACTTTTAACAAAGAACAGTTATTCTCTCTCTCTCTCTCTCTCTCTCTCTCACACACACACACACACAGGAGCTAATAGTAACATATACCATATAAAATATTTTCCCTACTGAGAAGCATAAAATTAAATCGAAGGCCAGTTGAACCAACATTGGTCAAGAGGGCATCTACATGTTTGTTAATTCTTTTGGTTCTTATCATTAGTATCAAAGGTTTAATAGTAGAACAAGCACCACCTAAAAGGGGGGGGGAGTAATTGTTATGCAAGAACCTCCTATATACTGGTTTTCTGGTAGAAACTTCTACCTTAAGTCAAAAGTCTTAAACTTGCAGTCCTTTGTTTTAGTTGACTTGTTTTAAGACATCGGACGATGTTGTTAATCGCTGGATTTGAAAAAACCCGTATGCAAGCATTTTGACAGCAAGGTGTGTCAGAAAGTCTTATTTATAACCTTGTTTTTCAATACGCTCTTTCAGGTAAATTCATATACACGACAGCTATGATGGTTGCAATCAGGTTTGTGAAGCGTTGCGTAAAATTACAGACAAAAGAAGGTGTACGTAGAATTTCTCTTTTTCGGTTTATTTCTTAACCCTGTGTTCTGATTTACAGTATTTCTTTCACCATTCATGTCATCGTTATTTTGAAATGTGTTCTTTACTTAGTTAATGGTTGTTAAAAACTAAGATTCGCCCATTCACATACTTTATCCTTTACACAAAACTTATTGTATATGTAAATAATATTGTATAAAAGCGAAACACTCTAATTATTGGGTTATATTATTAGTAATATATATTTAAAATTTGATATCTGGTAAAATGTATTAGATGTTTAGTGTCTTTAATCACTTATTTAAGCAAAATAGTTTTATAATTTTATCCCCCCCTCCAAGCAAGACGCTGTTGAGGTATGTGTAGTAATCAACTCATATGCATTTTTGTTTTTGTTTTTGCGGTTTATTTAGAAAAAAATGTACAGCAGATATATTCAAGGTTTTCCTCGATGACTTGGAAAAACTCGTATTACATTAATTTGAAGTAACATTAGATGATAAAAACACAGCTTTCTCTGAAACAGTTTCGTGCAGTTTATTTAGTATTAAAATAAATTAACAAGATAAGGGGGCTCAAATATTAGTCGTTAAAAACATTAATCCATGTAATCAACGCATAATTCTTGTAAAAGTATTGGTATCGGAATTTGGGAAACATGTAAATATCCTGAAAACTTGTCAAAATCTTTTCGTTTTAATTTATTTTGTATATTGAAGAGCAATTAATAGCGCTTAAAAGTTAGAAAGTATTTAAAATGCTAGATATTATTTCACATGTGTGTGTGTGTGACTTTTCTTAACAATAAATTCTTACTTAACATAAGTTTAATATATTTTCTCTTGCAATAAATTTTGCACCTTGAGTATCATTTTTACGAATATAAGTGTGTCCAAAGTATCTTGCACTAAAAATCAGGACTTAAAATTTCTCACACTAAAACTGCGAAAATCCGGCGTATGAAAAATAAAGTATTAAAATGGAACAAGTTTAACTTTAACTGCACTCCTTTTAAAATTATATGCAAATAGAGTTCTTATAAATATTACTAGTTTTTTTTTTTTTTTTTTTTTTTAATTGGAAAACAATGATAAAATCCCCGTGCACCACAAAGTATCACACAGGGCTTACAGAAGTAAGTATTAATCACATAATACAAAGGAAAAAAGAAAAAAATAAAGAAAAAATAATAAATAAATAAATAACAAAAAATAACCCCTTGAGATTAGGAAGCATTACAAATACTCATAACAAACTCACTGAACTTTTTAAAAGTACTTCTGGTGGAAAGCAGTTGAGGAAGATTCGGAGGCCAATTTACATTAAGTCCCTTGAATGCCAGTCTTAGGATATTCCGTTCTCCTTCAAACTTGGAACACAGAAGGAGCACATGTTCTACATTTTCCTCGCCACCAATATCGCAATCACAGGACTACTAGTACATATTACTAGTTTAAAGATGCTTTGAAGTGAAATATACAAAAAATATATTTTGCGTAGGAAATTCATCACTACACACTTTTTACTATTCTGAATGAATTGCAAAATCTTGTTAAGCTGCAGCGTTTTTTTTCAGGTTCATATTTTGAATTTAAAACTTCGTTATTATATTAATTATAATTAGTCCACATTATATATATATATAATACATATCTTGTTTATTTACTTTAAATATTTAATCTTATGTATTATAATATTCAACATTTAAACTACTTGAAGAATGGGTAGTGATTTTTTCATTTTGAGAGTTACAGTTTTTTTCTCTTTTATATCTGATCAGCAGCTTATGTTCTTAATACAGGTATGATATATTTTTCTCAATCAATAATTTTTTTGCACATATTTATTTAAAAATTGATTTCTAGCTTTGCGTTTCATATTCTAGAAGATAAGTAAGGAGTGTAAGTTTTCTCCATCAGAAACATTTTCTGAAATTGATCACGTGTTCATGTATAGAACTGTTTAACACGCAGTAGATACTGAACAGTATATCGATAAGTAATTCACTAGAATATAAAGTGCTATCACCGCTTAGAAAAGGCAAGTGATATATTACATATAGAGCTCTTGAAGTTACACAAGATAACCTCTTTATCAGAATAACAACACAGTTTAAAGGTCGAAACAGATGGTCCTTGGAATAATACTTTCAAGAGCATAGATGAAGCAAGAAAACTGGCTTTGCAATTGACCTAATTAAATTCGTAGCTTACTTGTAGTTTATGGAAAATGAAAAATTTACAACTGTTCAAGCAACCATCTTTGAATCTGTGAAAACAATTTTCAGTTTCGGCAATCAGATCTCTATTTTCCGCTTTACCATTAAAATAATAATGTAACTTCATTTTGAATAAGTTGTTGTTGTTATCGTGTCCTTCCCGCAGGGAAGGAATGAAAGTTGCCATTGCCTGAAGTAAAGTGAAGGAAATTAATTACGCTTCCAGTAACTTCGTACAATGGAATGGGGAAAATATCTCTCCATTCTTCACTGTGTGCAAACAAAGTTAAGATTTCGTACAGTATGTATTGCAACAATACGAATGTCACAACATGTTGAGTTGCTTTTCTCTTTTTCTATTTACCATATATGTCTCTAAAATTTAGAAGGTTTTTAATTATCCAATTTTTCACTTTTAAGTACAAAGGATTAAAAGTCTGTTGGCTTTTTAAGTATTAGAAACGAAGTATGGAACGTATTTCATACAGGAAAAAAATAATTGATTCAAATAAAAATGAATGCTATAAAAAATGTTATGGCTTTCACACGCTAGTAAAGTCAAGATATGGTATTAATAGTTTGGCATCTTTTTGTCTGGAATAGTGTTTTTACTTTCGAAGTACTCTATGTACTGATTTGGAATACTCGGAGCTTATATTTATCTTCGCTGATTACACTAATTTATTCGGATTAAACCTTTCTTTAAAGAAACAAGGAAAATTAATAAGTGATAATTCTTTCACAGAGCTTTATTTTATCTTAGATAATAACGCAATATTTTATAATAGCTCATTTTGATTTGTATCCATGAGAAGAAATATTTTTGTAAAAAAGGAAATGGAGAAATAATTCCGAACAAGAAACTGCAATAGAGGTCAAATCCTTCAATGCAGTCTCAGCATTCATTATTCAAACAATCAACTGTTAATGCATATTCAAGGCATGAAGCATCTGAAGCTGGTAAAAATACATTTTATAATACTTACTTCCAAGTTATCCTTGAAACATAAATTGAAATCATAAAAATATCGATATAAATTTGACATTTGTAATGTCAGAGAGTATGTTTGTGTTTGTTTTCCTTTTAAATTTTTGTTTGTGCTTCCTTTTTTCTCCCTTATTATTAGCAAAATTAAAAGCTGTTGTTTTACGACGGGCAAGGATTTTTTTTTTCAGCCTCATATCTTTATAAAAAAGAATTATTTCTTAGGGAAAGATTGGTATTTTATTTATGAAAATTCTTTATAAAATTCGTAATTAAAATGCCATTTTTTTCTTAAGAATAATTCCCCAAAATTAATTATATTTTTATAATTGAAGCCTCGAAAAATTCAAAGAATACATTTATTTTAAATTTTAATTTTTAAAATTTTATTTTTTATTCTATTTAAAAATTAGAGAAAGTAACTTAATGGAAAAGAGAACCATGCGAATTCCAATCCAATGTCCTTTAAAAAAAGCCCTCTGGAAACTTCGTAATAATAACAATAAACACATTTTCCTTCGGATATATGCTAAAAAAGGACTAAAAACATTTCGAAAAAAATGTATCTATAATGTAATTACTCTTTATATAATTTCTTTAAAAACAATGATACGCATTATTTTCAGATGGTAAAAAGGAAGAAAAATAGCTTTTTTCTTTGAAAAATACGTCTTTGTTGGCTTACGGGAAAAAAAGTAGACTATCTTTCTTCTGAGACGGATTTGCCTCTTGCTCCTTCTGAGAAATTTTTGCTTTCGAACTTTTCACATTTCAATTCAGTCTTCCAGTCAAAAATATTTGCTATTGATTTCTCCACCTGGGGGCATAATACGAAAATCCATATTTATTCTTATAGCCAGTGAGGCCCACAAGGGTATCCTCGGGTTCAAACCTCCCTTAACGTCCTTGATTTTTTCTCGATTGATTATAATCCTATGTATATAGTATGTACAATTTAACTAAGTATTTGTTCCTAATAATTAATTTCATTAATTAGTGCTAATTATTCATTCAATAATTAATTTTTTACTGTTTTTTGTTCCCTAAAATTGACAAAATAAAAAGAATATGTTGGGCGGCGTATTGGAGTATGATAAGAGAATGGTGGACTTTCGTTCCTGGACCCCCCCCCCCTTCCCTGAAAAATTCCTGTGAGGTACTGCCAATAGCCTACCCCCTATTTTTTTCCAAGTATTTTTAATAAATCCCAATATTCAAATTAAATTAAAGCTAATTTTTCTCTACCATGAACTTTTATATTGGACTAAAGCACATATTGATTTGAATTACACAGCTGATTATTCTGCAAAACTAACTACTTATAGATAACAGATTAAAGTTTCCTCCCCACGTATTTTTGAGCTAATCACGTCTGACGCAAACTCCGTTTGCTTGCTGAAAGCTACTTACTCAAGCCTAATCCAAATATTAATCTACGTCTAACAGTCATTATGCAATTTTTTAACTAATCATGGTCTATTGTCTCACATTTCCATAGATCCATACGTTTTTCATTGTACATTGACAAAGGATAATCTTTTAGTCAACCTATAGATTTTGTTAAAGATCTTTGGCATACGAGTCTTTATAATAAATTAGTCACTTGCATTAAGATAGCTCATAAAATTTATCTAGTCAATCACAGTAAATTCCTTAATTCTGGGAATGCTTGTTTTTTTCCTTGCTTGTATCTCTATTCCGGAGAGCCTTGATTCATATTTAAATTAAACTTCCTGTACACCAGTGCTTCTATAACTTTTGATATTTGCGACCCATTTTTCAATCATAATTTTCATATCCCACCTTCCATACAATGACAATGTACTGAATGCAATAAAAGTAAACTTTGACGCTAAAACTATAATACGACTTCAATAATAAACCACACCAATTATCAAGATAAGTAATAAATTTTGTACACAAGCCCGTGGAAGGCACTAGTAATTATTAAACTTTTTTTAAAATTTAATGTTGATAAATTAATTATCAAAAACACTGAGCAGTACTGATACATTTATAAGTATATTGTATCAGTGTAAATATGTATTTAATTTTTATTATGTCAGAATGTATTTTGTTTGGCTTCCTTTCAGTAAATTAATACTTATCTTATATATATATATATAAATCTTTTATTTTTGACTTTTTCAATACGCTCTCGCCCCCATATAGGCGCGCCCCGCAGTTTGAGAAACGCTGCTGCACACTATATTTATAATTCTTCTGCAAGAAAAACCTCTTCCTTCGCATATTTTTTGAATATGTATTGCACTTATCTTTCTGATAAATGTATATATGTATGTATTTTGTTTGGATGGGCTCATATGTTTATGTAGGGTTTTTTCCCAATAAAAATCTGTTGGGAGGGAGGGGGTATTCCCTGTTGAGCTTCTTCGGCGTGCTATAGTGATGTTTTTGCTAAGAGACCGGTTTAAAAGCCTTAAATCCGCGCTGGGGAGATTGGTATCCTTAGGTATTAAAAATAAACATTTTTCTTTCCTGCTCATCAACTAGATATAATATACTCGAACATAATACAAGCTTTGCTCAGAGGCAATGTAGTATCCAATAATGTTTCGAGGCGGGGGCCAATGCTTTTGTCAATTATCCTCAATATAAGTTATTGTAAATCTTTTAAAAAAGATACCTTATGTATCAAAAGGAAAATGATTTTTAATTAAAAAGAAACACCTGTCGTATTACTCAACAAAAATTCATTTTTCCCTTACTTTTAAGTATTCGGAAAAGATCTGTGAGTTTATATCTTTTCTTAATATTAACCTAGGTAGGAAAATTAAACCTAAAATTATCTTTATGCTTGAAGGTTCAAAAAGGGAAATTTTCTTTTTAAGTGCTGAAATAATCTATTTAAAGGGGAGAAAATGTGTCATGAAGGAATATGAGGCCCAATGAAAAGACTTATTTTTCTTCAATTATAAATGGAATGTTCTAATGTAAATAAATCAAAATGAATGAAATACATATTCATAAGCTACAGTAACAGAAATGGATTTCACCAAAACTTTCATAAGGCTTTCCATGAAAAAAATAAAACTGCTGATCTCTTTTATTTGCATCAAACGTAGCATGTTTATTCAGTATCGACGTTGAGGAGCATTCGGTCAGATATTAATACTCTTCTTCCCACTTACAGCAGAGTAAATAATACACTGATAGATTCAAAGAAATATCTCTAGATGCGGTTTAAAACGAAGTAATGAAAGAGAAATAGAACCAAGCAAATTAGACCACGGGAGAAGAAGAGTATTAATAGGACCTTATACTTTAAACACGGAGTTTGATACCAAGAGATGTTAGCCATGAAATTGGCTAGCTCTCAAGATTATTAATTTGAGAAGGAATTCTTTAGATTTTTTTCGTCATGTGTATGAGTTGCAGCGATAATAGCATGATGCTTACCCTAAAAAGTCTTCATTGGTACTGGATTGATAATATTGAATCTGATAGATATAAAAACTACAAGTTTGCTGGGTATTTCTTTTTAGGGAAAAAATGAGTTTTATTTGCAATAAAAATACGCTACAGTGCTGATGTTATAAATCAGGTTTTTGTAAGATTCTTGGGTAATACTCATTACTTTCGTTAAAAATTTTTATTACCGGAATCGGGGGGTTTTCTTTACATTATTGTGTACAAATTTGATATTATTAGCTAAAAATGGAGTTAGGTTAGTTTGCATTAAAATATATCTATTAATAAATTTTAACAGCCAAGAATACAGAATATATAAAAAAGTGCATAATAATTTTAGTATGGACATTTTATAAAAGTATTATGATATTTAGGGCACACAGTTTGCTTATTTATCTTCATAAATATATTTTTTTCTCACAAAGGATTCAGAGGTGCATATTGAGAAAACTCGAGTAAACATTTCGATATGTAGACACAAATGAAATGCATTTTAATGTAGATTTTTTCAGTATTACGATTAGTTTTTATAAATAATTTCACTCTATTTTAAATTTAAAAAATATAATTTATTTACAAAAAAAGCTGCAAATGTATAAATATTTACTTATAAAATAGTTTCCTTTTAAGGCTCATCCAGAGGAATTTCCTACACTTAAGCCAATATTTTCCTTCAAGCAACCCAAAGAACAAAAAAGTTTGTTTACGAGAAGATGACAATCAGTTGTATGCTTAACAAAAGCTCAGAATTTACAAAGGAATTTTAATAACCTTCTTTATGAAATGATAATGAATGAAATGTTAAGTACTTACGGACCATCCTTTCTCGGTGACCGTCCTCCTAAGAAGAAGGGACCAGGATCAGGGTTCCTCTCCCAGTTTTGAATCCCGAGTATCTGAGGGCAAAGCGAAAAATCTTGTATTTAAAGGAAGCCTCCTGCTCAAACTGTTTGTTCCTTTCATGGTAAATGTTTGACCTGCTCTCAGTCTATAGAAACAGATGAATATCTCGTTTTATTGATCCAGTTTTCATGTTGACGGGAAGGAGTCGTCCTGTCAATTTACACATCGCTTTATTTGTTCGCAGTAATGCTATTTGTCCACTTTTTTCTTCTTTTTTGTTATATTTACCTTTTCCCCTGAAACACTTAGAGGTGTTGCCTGCATTATTCTAACACAAGTTTCATTTATTCATGACTTTGCTATTGAAATGGTTCAAAGGATTATTTTTCATTGAAAGAAGTTTTGACTTCCTTTAAGGGGGGGGGGGCCTTAGTGTCATGTTTGCATTCCAACCTTTGGCATCTTTCTGTTGAAGGGGGAACCGAGAAATAATTTTAATCGTAATCATTCGGGGGAAAAGTAATTGTATAGTTCATTAATCTCTTTTTTTTTCTTTTCTTTTATTTTACTAATAGTTTCCTTTTCAACTGCATAAGTTTAAGTGTGATTATATTCAATGTTGACAGAGAAAGTAAAAAGTAGCTAGGTAAATATTGTGAAAACTTTTATTCCCGAAAATATTAATACAAGAAAAAATATGATTCAAAGGATATTTTGAAAATAGATAACTTTCGAATCTTTTTCTAGGGACCATAGTAGCTGAGTAGTCACAGTTGCCGCGATAGCCTAGTGGTCAAGGTCACGGACTCGTTGCTGGCATGTCATGGGTTCAAGGAAATGCTGCTGAAGACCTGCCGTGTAGAGAAGGCCGATGCACGTCAAATCTATCGACACTCAAACGTCCTCCCGTTGGTATGCTGTGGAAGTTAGGAGAGGGGGTCATCCTTGTAGCTTGACCATGGTTCAAAATTTTGAAGTCCGTCACTAATAGCCCTTGTACAGCTCTATAGTGCGACGTTAATATAACTCTAACTCAATCCCCCCGAGTAGTCAGTCAAATTGTATTGATGTTTCTGTCGAGACGTGGGTTCCAATCATGGTACAAGAAAAGAGCCTTAGGGTCACACTATAAGGGGACAGACCACGAAGTTCTGAGCCTTAGCTGGCGCATCCCCCTCTCTGAGCTTCCATACTATACCAACGGAAAGACTTTGAACCTCGATCGATTAACTTGACTACACGGAGGGTCTTCAGGGTCACCAGGGATCGAACTTATGATACACTGGCTACGAGTCCGGGACCAGGACCACTAGGTCACCATGCCCCCCCCCCCCGAGTGTAGAACTGCTACATGTTAGATCTACGATTTGGCTACGTTAAACCTACAAATTTCGTTTTATTTTGTTGTGGCATTTATTGACTTACTTTTTTCTAAGTGAAGCTATAAATATATTCCTTTATTTTTTATTTGAATAATGTACAACGAAAATTCCCAAATCGCGATAAATATTAGCTAAAAAAAGCAGAATACTATAACCGTGGTAATAATCCCCAAATGTCAATGGCATATAGGAGAATATAAGGACCTCCGTGCAAAGTCAGGTTTTGGGCCCCTAGCCATACATGACGTCAGTTAGACTTTGGGTTCCTTAGAAACCTGCCCTTTCCCCGCGATGCGGGGACTGCAAAATGTTGCACTCTTCGGAAAAGTTGAAGCAATTTAATTTTTCTTCCACATTTATTAAAAAAAATTGGTCATATAAATGTCAAAAATTAATTAACATTTTTCTTTAAAAAAAATCTTGCGTCATCCTTTAAGTTTTGAGTCATACCTTGGACCTTAAGACAACTTCCTGAGGGGGTGAGTATCCTTTTTCTAAGACAAAGACGGAAATGGCTCCACAATTCCTTCAGCGGTGCCTTCCTGCCATTCCTTCACCTAATAAATACAGAAAGTCAATAAATGAAACTGTGTTTTACAAAAACGACAGGATAGGGCTCCTTTAGTTTTATGGCTCTGATATCTCATAGTATGTATTTAAACTCACACCGTATTTGCAATTCAGTTGCTGAAGTACTTGGTTTTGATGGTTATCTAAGAGTAAACTCGGTGTACAGCTTGCAAATACGATAGAAGAAGAACATCGGTCACTTAGTAACCATATATATGTAAAAGAAGTAAATAATCAGTTGAGAAAAGGAATTGTAATACTTTCTCACCAAAATTCCCAGTTTAAAATTCGAAGTATTGTATAAAAGGAATTGCATGTAATGAATAAAGACGTTAGTTTTTTCCTACTTCAAATAATAAGTTATAATACATTACACAAACAAATATAAAAAGTCTTTTAACTATTTATTAACATCTTCAGAGATCTAATTAAGTTTGCAACATATTGAGTAACTTAATTAGTAATTTGATTATTAAATTTAAGAAAAAAATTTATCTAGCCTAAAATGTTTGCCTTTAAAACATCCCCCCCCACACACATATTTAGGGTTATATAGTTTTTAAAATTAAATTTTTAAAGTAACGATTTGATAAAAAAAAATTAATTTCTGAAACAGTGCACATTTTGTCATATTATTTATTTATCTACACAAAATCATCACTAATAATAGAAATATTAGCCTGATTAAAAGCGAAACACTTAAAACTGTTTAATGTTAATGATATCTGAACATTTGAATTTATTTTCATTTGAGATAAAAAATTAAAATGTGTAAAAATAACTGATAAACTTGTTGCTTAAAAATCATTCAGAAAAAAGATGCGGTTTTAATACATATTTTAACTAATGACAATTGAAGGAAAACCTAACAGAATTATGAAACAATCAATACTTTGATAATAAGGTATTACAATTTCCCAAGTGTTTTTATTATAACAAAAGTATTATTTGTATATGTATATATAATTAAAATTAAATACATAAGAATGAAGAAATGAAGAAAAAACATTCAAAATGATTATGTATTACTTTAAAAAAATACAACGAGATGTTCGAATTCTTAGGTATAGTATTATATAGTAATTAATATGGATATAGTATTAATTTACATGATTAAGCGATTGCTAATTTTAACATACATTGAAATTTGAATTTCTATAATGGGGTGAGATTCCAAAGGAACATTTTTATGTCCATTAAAATCGGAAGTTGTACAATTTGGCATATATATCAGACATGAATAATACCGCAAATAAAAATAAAACATACGCAAGAAGACTAAATTAAGAGCTTGAATCTATAGAGCCTTGTAGATATCTTATTATGGTGAAAATCTGTTGAAATATACAGCATTACGAAAGAAATAACAAAAGTATACTTTTCACATTTCTTCACAAAACTTCTGTTTTTTCATAGGAACAAGTTGAAGTTACAAGTTATTTGTGTCGAGTTCATTTGAACGTTATAAAGCGTTTACTATTATATCTGATATTACACTACGATTGAAGATTGTAGTTTGTGAGCTTAAGGGGTACCAGGATTTGCTCGAAAGAGTAAAATGCCAAAATTAAGAATCTTTGTTTATGGGACATATATATCTTTAAAAAGTTCCAATAGAGCTTAGATTTTTTATGATCTTAATAAATATATTTTAATAATTCTGTAGAAATACAAAAATAATTTTTTAGTTAAAATAATTTTTTTTTTTTAAGTTGGATATAATTTTTGACATCTCATAATACATCTTTATATTTAGGTACCCTTTTTTTAAAAAGTATCTCTTAAATATTTAAAATATTTTTGGCACAAAAAAAAAACAATACACAAAATATAATGAACCTATTTTTTAGTAAAATATTAAGGTAATTTCTTTAAAAAATTATAAAAGTTTATATTTTTGAAAATTGCAGTTTTTTTCTTTTTCATATATAAAACAATTTTTTAAAAAACTATGTACTACTTCGACTTTAAAAAACTAGGTCTACTATATGCGCAGGTATTCTGTATAAAGTATAAAAAATTTGGAAACATATAATGCACTAGTCTTTTTTAAGTGTACCTAAAGGCATAAAATTATGCTTTGGAGAACAAGTGAAAAAATTAAACATTTGTAAGCGTTTGTTTACATTTTTATCAATTACTTTTTTCATATTTTATAAGCTTATTTTATCAACGAATGTATAAGTGTTATACATTTTTAGATTCAGAAAAATATGCGCTATTTTTTAATACTAAAATTGAAAAATCGATTTTTTGAATGTGAATGATGTCCTGGTTTTCTAAACATTTCCAAGCTGAACCCGGGAAAAGAAATTTTGTTTCGATTACATCAAGTTAAGATATAAGAGATAACATTAGGTACTTACCATCTCTAGCAAAGTCCGATTCCGAAAAAGACTTGACTTGGTGGTGTAGATAAATGTATAAGTTCTCTTCGCGTGGGGCGTTTAAATGTGGAGCGGGCCTTAAGGCGTCGCCCCATTTATACAGAGTGCGGGGCGCACTCGAGCTCGGAAAATATTTGCCCCACTCCTCAAAGAGAAGGGACCGTCTGCAATGTGTCGAGCCAACATATCAAACAATGAAATATGTGTTTGCATTGTTATAACGGGCTTGTTTGGAATGCAGCGCCTCTGATAAGTTCCCTTTGCTTCCTTTGCACTGCAAATATTGGCCGAACGGATGGCTCTAATAATTAAGGCCTGACACGATATCAATGTTGAATAAATATTAACCTTCTCTATTGTTAATGCGTGGAGGCCGAGTGACTTCTCCCTGTTTGGTCCTCCGCGCCAATTAAAATGCCACAGTTTGATTAAAATGCTACACTTATTTCCGATAACTGACGATTGCATTTGTATTTAACTCAATCAATCACTTTTATCACTAGTTAACTGGTCAAAAGTCTATGAATGTATGTACAGTGACTTATTACCTTTTAAGGATCGAGGTAGTTGATTTTTGCAACAGGAGCTAAAAATTCATCCGTGAGTCAATAAACTCCCATTAGCCAATTTCCAACGAGTGTCGATCATTTTTGAGATTGGTATAACGAGTCAATAGTCACAATTTAATTGGACTAAAGTCAGTTCATGTATCTCCTCTCGTCATTATTTATTAAATGTTTTAAACATTGAATGAGATGATTTCTGTGTGTGTATCGAACAAAATGTAATGGATGCTAAGATAATATTCTTTCTCTGAATGGAGAAATATGATTTACTGCCCTTTTTTGTTAGATGCTTTGTTTACAACTTGCACTAGGAATTAATAAATTACTTCAGTTTTACAACAGGAAAGTTTGGGGGGAAAAAACTGTTTGTTTGTATCGTACTAAACTCTTGACTTTTAAAAGGTATGGCTTCCGTATTCTTTCTCTTAAGTGATATTAATAACATTGTTCATAATAAAGTAAACACAAAGTACGTGGTAATTCAGATTATCATTTCTTCAGAGTTGAATGACTTAAACTGAAATTCTTGAAATTTGTCAGAAGTTTCTAAATGTGTGAAGTTGCGATAAAGATTATATTTGTTTGTTGTAATCTAATTTTGTAGTCGAAGAAATTTCCTTTGAAATAAATATCGAAAATCATGGATTATTTTAAAGATATTGATTTCATTTATTTTCTATTAGGGTTTTGAAACACATTTGACCTCTGAATCAAAAAGATTTTTATTTCTTGACACTATGCGTTTCTCTTTTTTTTTCTATTTTATTTACTGAGCGCTGTCTTTTCTATTAGCTTTATTAAAATACTGAGTTCTTTATTTTCCATTCTCAAGAACAAAAACTATAAATGTTTTAATAAAAGCAGATGTCATTACTTTAAGCAAGATGTCATACTTTAAAATGCGTTTTACTGGAAATGTGTTTGTTTTAACATGCTCAAACAGGGACAGCGATTGCTCAAAAAGTTATGAAAATAATTCACTGAAATTTTTTTGTGTATGTTCTATGTATAATAATTATAAGTGTTTTAACTCTCAGATTTATCAATCACTGTTTTATTACAAAATTTACAGCCCCTTATGTTTATATAATCACCGTTTTTTTAAGCAGTTTCATATAATAACTAAGATAAAGTGCTCTAGTTTTTGTAAAAATTAAAATATCTCTTATCCTGAAGGTCATTTCAAAAATGATTTTCATATCAACACGTCAGAAATGAAAAATTGAAAATATGTTCAGAAACTTTTAGGTACAGAATGGGCCCCGTTTTCGTTATTTTTTTCCAATTTTTTTTCCATTTCAGTAATAATAATTTCTTTTTCTCTTCTTAATTTTAGCATATTTTTCTTAAAATATACTAAGCAAATCTAAAAACCACAAAAAATCCCAGTATCTATATTTTTTTAAAAAATAGTTGACGCGTAAGTTGTCGGATACCTTATTATGGGAAAATAAATTAATAAGTAATTTGTGTTCATTTATGTTCTCGAGCTTAATTGTAATTGCATTATTATATTAAATGTATTAATAAATATAGTATTATCTATATTATAATAAAATAGTCTCTTATAATAAATATAGTATCAAAAATCACAAGTATATAACTTTTCGAGTAATTTGGTGGTCAACCCTACTTTAAGGTAATTAAATTTACTTGTATTGATTTCATTGGAAAGAAATAATGTAACTTCAGTGTTCATATAGCATGTTACACTAAATTATAAATTTTTAAAAGGAAAACCTTCACTTTATCAAACGCATTGGCCCATCCGCTGTATCTGCATCACAGCCCCCCCCCCCTGCAGGTGTTTTCCTTCTTTAAACAAGAATGATATTTACAACCCTTAAGTATGCGAATAATCTGTCCTCTCCCCTATGCAGTTTATTGTCTGATAAACATGGGCGATGGGTCCCCGGGATGCTCTATCAATTTTTCCCTATTTCCTGCTTTTCTTCTTGTCAACCAATATTTACATTTTCCTTCCTTTTCCTTTAGATGCACAACTTAACCATTACTTAGATGGGATAAATTTTATTACTAATAAATATAACAGATGTTTGCAGCACTTTTGCCAAGTATAGCCTTTGCACGAATAAAAAACTAATCACATTATCTTAATAGGATATTTATCAAAATATATAGAAACCCCATTCGTATTATTTTTAATGTGATATATTGGAAATGAAAGTAAACATCTCAATAGTTTAAAGTTAATATAGAATTTTAATTTAAATAATATTTTCTTAAAGATTGATCACAATTTTTTTTTATCGAAATATATAAAACTTGAATTAATAATTGAACGATAAGACCTTGTTGAATAATATAAAAAATGTAAGACATATAGCATGCATTTTTACACTTAATTATTGTTAATGAGCTTGTAAATATATACGTAATGCTCAATCTTAAATAACTTTAAACATGTATTGAATCATATTGCTGTCTTAGAATACATGTTTTTTTAATTATTAAGCTTCACACATGTTATATTTCAGGGTGCCCAATATATACCATCTATGAGCAAAGGTTTTTGCTTATATTTTTTTAATTTTGATGATAATAAAAAGAATCTCGTACAAGTAAGGAGAAAAAAAATTATCATAAGCTTCCGTGCAAAATGCTTAAGATAATATTAATAATTAATTATTAATATTGATTTGGATTTCATAACTGTCACTTTAATTGTTAGCAGACAGAATGCTTCAAGGAAAGAATTTTAAAATTCAATACATCCCCAAGCTAATGGTTTTTCTCTGAGTAGATAGCAAAACGAAAGATTGACAGCTTTCTAATTATAAAGGTATTTGTTATCATAACATGCCTCCAACTATAAAATCGTGTACGAAATGTCAAAGGAGAGGCAAGGCCACGGCAGCCAAGTAGTTAGGTTTATGATGTCACCATCGTCAGTGTTTATGCCGAAATACTGGCTCGAGCTCGGTTTTCCCTACGAAACAATTCAGCTTAAACCAAACAAAAAAAATCCTTGAGGTGGGGTTTTAAAATACGAAGGGAATATATATACTATCTCAAGAATTGTCTTCAACACTTGGTCATGGTTAAAAACTTGTGATATTTCACAGTTTCAATTTAGTGATCTTTTACCTGGTGGAGTTTCTGATACAATGTTCAATTAAACCAATCAAAAAGTAAGATGTTAATATCAGTTTTTTTTAATATAACTTAGACAAAACTATATATATATATATATACATATATATATATTTATATATATATATATATATATATATATATATATATATATATATATATAGTAACATAAAATGAAATAAATACATGGCATAATAAAATTGATAATACAAAATTATATCACTAACAAAGCTAGAAGATTTAAACCAGATTTCAAGAAACACAACTTTAAAAATGATGGAAAAGTCTATTGTAGAAGAATTAACTAAGAATATGTATAACATGGAACAGAATTAGAACTTTAAAATGTAAGAAACCAAAAGAGTCAATAGACTAAAATGAGGACCTATTATAATTTCTAAAGCTGTTGCTGAATTAGGACCAGCAAAATTAGGGTTAAATATATTTTATGGATCCAACCTTCCCCTGTTCAGCAGAAATTTTATACATAACAGGAAAACATACCCATATTATAAAGTTAGGCCTAAAACCAACCACGTGTAATTTGCAACCAAAAGAAAAATAAAATAAAAATAATAGAAAATATGTAAAGGAAATGAATCTTAACAAAATACAAATAAAAATAATTTTAAAAAGGAATAATGAAGCAAAAACTTACATGAAAAAATGCAAATAACCGGAGAGCGGAAAAAAAACTGTACGTACGAGTATATATATATGTATATATATGTATATATATGTATGTATGTATGTATATATATATATCTTCTAGCATACTTATTAGTAATAAAAGAGGACTAACTATAGAAGAGGCAAGTATCAGGAGAATTATGAAAATGTAAATTAGACAGGTATCTCATTAAATGTCTTCTTATGAATGTGAATGTATAGATGCTATTGGTGCATTATGATTGTATACTGGGATTATAAATTATTTTTGACAACGACCTTTGAGAAGTCTCTGGATTAGGGTACTATTTTTCTTTTCTTCAAGTTTTCCGTGCACCTTTTTCAAGTCATAAACAAAATCTCCTATTTACCATTTAACTTTTATTTTCCATAACATATTCGAGTCTTAAATTAAACACCTAATTATTTCTCAGAAAAGATGTTTTAAACATAACATTTCCGATCCCAGCTCA